>JANFAE010000877.1:0-23223 GCA_024613145.1 Pisolithus marmoratus | reverse complement strand
CCTCTTTGATCCAGACATTGTTATACCCAGACTGAACATCCATCTTCATGAAAATAGAGGCTCCTTTCAACTTGTCTACCAGATCGGATATCAACAGTAGAGGGTAGGTGTCTTTGACCATGTGTTTGTTTAGGTATCAATAGTCTTGGCATGGTCTCAGACTGCCATCCTTTTTCCCTACAAAGAAGAAGGGTGCCACCTGAGGGGAGTTCAAGGGTCTGATCTTTCCCTCTCAGAGGTTTCTTTGACAAACTTTTCAGCAGCGAGTTGTTCAGAGGGGGTCAATGGGTAGGCTTTAGCCACCTTTGGTATAAAGTCCTCGACCAGGTTGATTGGGTGATCATAGGGTCATATGGGGGGAAGGGTCCCATTGGAGGGTTTTTCAAACACTGAGGCAAACTCAGCAAACTCTGGAGGAAGGACTGCCTTCAGCTTGTTCTTTTCTTCTTTCTGGGCAAGCTCTGTTGCTAGATTGAGTTTTCTTACCCATTTGTTGTTTGGGGTGATCAGGGTTGTGGCCTTCACAAAACAGTTTATGAACATACAGTTGTATGCTCTGGTTGTGAAGGCATTGGGTTCTCGTGGTGAAGGTAGATGTTGACCTCTTTTCTTTTAAGGGGTTCAAGGAGGGATTCTTTGGGAAACTCTTCAGGTGGAGGAGCAGGGATTCAGAGTGTTGCAACATTGGTTGACTCATTGATGGTCAACATTCCATTTTGCCAGTTTACAGTAGGGTTGTTTTTCTGTAGCCATGGGATGCCAAGGATGGCATTTTCTGACCTGCAGTTCATCACATAGAATTTTTCTTTGTGGGTTATCCCCTGTATTTTGACGAATAAGGTGGCAGTAAACAGGATGCATCCCTTTTCATTCAGGGATGTTGGCATTGGTGACCAAAACAGGTCTGGGGAGTCGTTCGGTGGGGAGTCTGTTCTTTCAGACAAATGTCCAGTCAATGCAAGATATTTCTGCCCCAGAATCCACTAGGGCAGTGGTGTTGATGACTTGTTCTCCAGTGGCTCTCATGAAAACAGAGATAGGGATTTTCATAACTCTCTTGGGGAGAGAAGATACTTTTACAGGAGAGGTCACATATGAGATATAATGTTCAGGGGTTCCAGGCATCAACTCTGGTTCCCCATTCAAAAACCCTTTCTGAGAAACTTGGTCAGTTTGACCAGGGCCACAGAGGCTTCATCTTCATCATCTTCTTCTTTCTTCACCTGCTTCACCTTTTTAGCAGGGGTTCTGTTTCAGCTGGGGCAATCTCAGGACATGTGTCCTTTTTCTCCACATCTGAAACACAGGCTGTTTTTGAGATGGAAATCTCTTTCTTCTTTTGAGAGTTTGACCATCAACATCCATAGCATTGGGGTCTCTCTCTCTTGTCGTTGGAAGCAGGGTCGAGGGTACACTTTCCCTTTTCCTTTATTGTCGACTCTTCCAGTAATGGCACGAGCTTTCTGCCATTGGTTTTCAAAGTGCATGGCTTTTTCATACCATTCTTCGATCTTGGTGGGGACCTTGTCCATCCCATAGATTTGGTGGATGAGGGCAGGTTTGAGCCCTGTGGCAAAGAATTCCACAAGAGCTGCATCTTCTTTGATGCCACTGAGCAGCAGCAGTTCTGAATTCTGAGATATATTCTTCAATTGACCCTTTCTGTTTTAGGGTTCTGATCTTGGCAATGGCAGCACTGGCAGTGTCAGCTGGAGTGAATGCCACTTTGAATCTTTTTCGAAGTCTTTCATGGTCCCAAAGCTGGGATTCTGCTTCTCCAGGGCCACCTGGTAGAAGGTTGTTGCCCATGCTTGGGCTACTCCTTTCTTCATGTGAGAGAGGGTGTATGCAACACATTTATCATCGTTGTCATAGATGTCTTGGTTGATTAAAAGGTATGCCTTGACTGAGTACAGCCAAGACATAGTGGTTTTGTGGCTACCATCATATTCAAATGGTGTGCTGATCTTTAGTTTCGTGGGTCAGGCTGAAGCAGCAGGGGTTCCACCCTTTGACGATCCTAGGCCAAGGCCTCCAGATCCAGATCCTGACATGGTGAATGGGCTTCTGGGTTTAAGGTGAGGTTGAGAGGTAAGGGGATGGGGGGATCCTAAAGAGGATAGTACATTCTGAAGGGTGTTTTGTAAGAAGCCAGTGTCGTCCTCAGATGGCAAGGGGTTCAGGTCAGTTGGGGTATGTGCTTCGGCAGTGCTATATTCAGTGTCAGAGCTCAATGGCTCTGGTTCAGGTTCGCATGGTTCGAGTGGGCTTGCCCACAATCTGTTCCTTCGAGGGAAAATGGTGTCTCACTAAACAGTGGACAGTCAGGCACAACAGCCAGGATGTAGACTAGAGCTTTTGTTACACTAAGACTGAAGTCAATAACGTAGGTCGAGCCCAAGTAGTCTTTCTACAACACAACGGTTGTAACCTTCTGTCTGAAGGATTTATTGTAGTTCTGAGTGAGAGCTTTGAGGGCTCAAGTTTGAAGTTCTGAGTTGCTAGCCAGTAGATTGGGCAGCTCTAGTCTAAGGTTCTACTCTAGACTAGAGGCACTATATATAGTACAGGGGAAGAGGCCTCAAGGCAACCTCATGTAACTAGAGGGAGAAAGGCCATTGGCCAGAGTCCTACATGTGTTGAACATGCACAGAGAGCAGATACTGCTATTGGTCGAGCCAAAGCATGAGTCAAAGGAACAAGAGAGAAATGCATAGAATGAGGTCAACAGTGCCAAACAGTTGAAAAGAGAAAGAAAGTCCCATGGCAAGGTATGAACTGTAACAGCAACGAGTTTAGCAGGCAGCCTGGCACTGATACCTACAGGGGTAAGGGGTTGAACAGGAGCAGGAGGAGGTATTTCATCTGCAGCAGGTGCAGGGGCAACAGCTGGTGCCTCAGGATGCACATCAGGGAGACCTGGAGGATCTGGAGTGACAGGAAGAGGCTGTGGTGCAGCTGGGGGCATATCCACACCCCCTTGACCTGTACATGTGGCAGGGAATCACCATCTTTGTCAGAATCACCCCCAGAATCAAGATACACAGCAGGGGTAGAGCGATCAGCAGGGTCATCAGGAGGTGGTGAGGGCACACCAGATGGTGGCTGAGGCTTTGGAGACATGAGGAGGTACCTCTCATTGAAGTCAGCATGTTCTGAGATTACTGTGTGCTTTGTGAGAGGATTGTAGAATTTCCAGCCTTTGTAGCCTTCAGGGTAGCCTATAAACACACATTTGTGCATGTGAGAGGCAAGAGCAGGGTGCTGATCCTTCTGTAAATGGACATAGGCAGTACATCCCCACACCCAGAGGTGGGAGACATCAGGTTTGCACCCATGCCACAGCTCATAAGGCATAGCACCATCCACAGCATCAGTAGGGCATCTGTTCCACACATGGACAAGAGCTGCAAGAGCCTCACCCCAGAATGCTCTTGCAAGACCAGATTCATTGAGCATGGCAGTAAGTCACTCTGCCAGTAGCCTATTGGCTCACTCTGCAACTCCATTTTGCTGTGGGTGAGCTCAGACAGTGTGCTGGCACAGAATGCATGTCAATATTACTCTCATTTTCAGTGAGGTTGTCACTGTGGGAAAATTATGTCAAAAACACACCCCAACTTCAGTCGACCATAACTCCTCACCACTCATTTAGAATTCGATGGAAAGCCGACACCAATCGACTCGGATGGCCCAGGAGAATCCTTTTTGGCATGACCGAAGACAAAAATCCAAGTTTTAAATTTTCAGAATTTTGGGATTTTGGGGATTCAGTTCTGCAATTATGACCCTGCATCTGTAACAAAATAAACAAAATTCCATGCATGAATCATCTTCGAAACCTTATGTACATACTCGGAAGTACAGTAAAGGTTATAGTTTATGAAAGATGCAATGTGGCATACACACAATAGTCTTGAATGTATCAGAATTTGCTCACAAGAATGGGTAGCAAGAGACAGCACAAAATGCATGGAGTATTTAAGTATGTCCAGTGGGCTGCAAAACAAAGAATAAAGGTAAATTCCCAATGGTATGGAAAATCTATTCCCTACATCTCCCCATCACTTAGGACTAGAGGTTGTCCACTCATTCAACACCATGAATGCAATACCATCTTTAATACCCATGTGCGGCTGGCAAAATGTTGCTGGTCCACAGTCTAATCATAGTACACGAATTTGTTTTATAGACAGATGGTCCTCTAGTGACTCACTCCTTCCTGTGTTTCTGATAGTAATGGATGAGACCCGTGGTCTATACAATGCACACGTTAGCGATTATCCAACCACCAGACCAGGTCAAGCGTGACAAGACGCACCGAACTATCATGACCCTTGACATCCTGTGGCACATTCAACTGCGCCAAGATGTTCTTAGCAAGGACCTTGCCGAGCTCAACACCCATTTGATCTGGTAGTGTTGTCGTTCAGTGACCAACAACAACAGGCAGGCGACACGCACCGAAGGAGTTGATACCCCAGATAACGCCCTGTGTGAAAATTTTGTGCTCATATAGGGCAATCAACGCTCCAAGCGTTCTCGGCGTCAATAGCGGGAACAAAATACTGTTACTCGGACGGTTCCCCTCGAACACTTTACTCTTCACAACTTCCTCCCTCGCATTAGGACCGAGCTCTTACGAACCTCTTCTTCGGTCTTGCCAAACGCCAGCGCCTCGGGTTGTGCGAAATAGTTAGATAGGAGGATACGGTGGTGTTTGGAGTTTCCAATCGGGTTGTGAGACGTGCAGGGAGCGAGGAAATCTGCAGGGGTGAGTTTCGTGCCTTGATATAGGAGTTGGTAGAACGAGTGTTGGCCGTTCGCACCCGCTGCACCCCAGATGATAGGCTGCCAGGAACGGAAGGGCGTGAGCCAAACGCTTAGAAAACAAGGAAATCGTGCATACTCCAGTCTGATAATTGACTCGCTCACCCGCCTTGGTGACGGATTTACCGTTGGACTCCATATCGCCTTGCTGGAAGTAATCGGCAAACTTGTGTAGGTATTGGTCGTAGGGGAGAAGGACGTGGGTTTGAGCGCCATAGAAATCATTGTACCAAATGCCGAGAACGGCGAGAAGAACGGGGAGGTTGTTCTCCAGAGGAGTCTCCTTGAAGTGCTTGTCCATCCCGTGTGCGCCTCTCAGGAGTTGTTCGAAATTGTCATAGCCGAAGTAGGGCGATAGAAAGACCGATAGCGCTCCACAAGCTGTAACGCCCGCCAACCCAGTCCCAGAACTGGAACATGTTGTCCTTGTCGATGCCGAACGCAGTCACTGCCTTGGTGTTGGTGCTAAGTGCGACAAAATGCTTGGCTACGTGTCTTGATTGACGCCATCTGCTTGAATTTTGAAATCGTCGAAGTTGCGCAATGCGATGTGTAACACGGCACGATCTTCGGTTGTTGCTGATGTGTCCACCAGCAAACATGGCATCGCGGTACCGTCCGACATCGGCTTCGCGAACGAGGGAGAGCAGAGTGTCTAAGATAGGCCTGGGTGATGAGGTTTTTGGAGTAGTCGAGCAGGAGGGTAGTGTTTGGATCGGTAGGGTCGGTGTATTCCTTCGAGAACCGAGAGAAACGGCAGGATCCTGGGCGAAGAGGTCTCTCAATACGAGCGAAGTATGCTGCTCGTCGTAAATTTGCTGGAGTTCTTCCAGGCAGCATATTCTGATTAGATAAGGTTATCGTCAACGAGTGGTCCGCGATGCAACGGTCTGAAACATACCAGTAGCAGGGGTCATGCTCGGTGCACACTCTAACACACACAGAGAAAGTAGAGGGAACCGCTGGTGTCTGGGATGGAACAGAACGCGATTATATCACAACTGCGTCAGACTAGCGTGGGAACGGCCGAACCCATATGATTGGATGGACTTACTCAGGTAGGGTGGACATGTAAGGACATGACTATCAGAACTCGTCGCACGTTGCCAAGCTCGGAGGAAACGTGAGCAAGCTGGCTCCGTGGAACAGGGATGAGTAAGAAGAGCTCTAACCAAGTCGACTGGTTTAGCACACGAGTGGCCTGCCTAGCCAATTTGAATACCAAACTTGTCACCCCCCCCATTTACACCTTCAATGAGCAGAAATGCCATATTTCCTATGTATGGCACCTGCGTTGTTTCCTCGACGCCGTTGGCCACCAAGAACAATGGACTGAACCCTAACCCCAAAATATTTGTTTGTCTCTGTTTGTACTCGGTGGCATTGTTCTCCGTGTGGTTTCAAACGTCGTCGCCGTTGGGTGGGCCATCCGTTTTGCTTATCTCTTATCTATTTTTTTTTTTCATATACACTACACCTTTTTTTTACGCGACATGTCGACGCAGGAGCAGCTCAACGTCCTCGACTCGTCTCCAGTCGGGCTTCCTCCGATCTCGGATTTCCCAACACGACGCTCACTGAAACGCTCTGCCTCTGTCGCGTCGCTGCCAACTCCGCCACGCACTCGCCACAAACGCTCGCGTGGACAGACTCGCTCGCCCGTGTCGCGGCATGTGGGCGATGAAGGAGATAGCAACAGCGACACGGCATCGAGCGATAATGCCACACGCATCAATCGTGTCAAGAGCAGAAGTAGCGGCGATGAAGCCAGTCAACCACTCAAAGTGTCCGTCAAGCGGACGTCGTTCGTCCTTTCTAGTCACGACGACGAAGAGGACGAGGAAGCGGCATTTTGGATGGGACATAAACGGCGGGAAGGCGAACAAGTAAAAAGGCGTCGGAACGGGGCGAGCCACTCGAGCCTTCTCCCCGTCCCGCACTGCTACGATACAATTTCAAAGGTCCCGTATCGCCTCCTCCGTCCCGCCGTCAACCTCGGGTTCCTCCCAACCGTGCAGTCTCCATCGAACCATCTCCACCAGCTCCGTCGACACCTCCTCTTAGACTCTTACTTCGCGCCCCGTTTCTTAAAACACCCACCTGGAAAGCGAAGAAGACATGGCCCAAGAAGCTGCCTACCCGCGACTCGCCCCATAATCCCTTCCTCAACGAGACCAGCGCGCTGGGCAAGAAACGCCCAAGGGAATGGGATAGTTCAGACGACGAGGCACGCCTGGCGGTCATACCTGAACCCGTTTGCAAAGAGGAGCCTTCATCCATATCATCTTACGGGGAGAAACCGACTATCACATACGTCTTGTAAGTCTCGTCGCTAACCCCTGATGCAATCGTCTATTAATCATCCCGCCCGTCACAGCCGCGGCCAAAAGGCGACGATGGCCAACCCAATGTACAGGGTTTCGCCAGCAGCGGAAGCAGCGTCGAGGCTACCTATCGATCACCCCGATTACGAGCCACTAGAGGTGTGCCCTCCCAGACGACTGTTTGTCTTTGGGGGGAGGCGCAAAAATAGGGATAGCAATCGTGAAAGCGTCGGATTTTCAGAAGGCGCTAAGCGAGTCAACACGGACCGCTCTTACAGCGACACAGACAGTCCCCATTTGGGAGGGGTAAAAACTCTCGATGGTAACGTGAACAAGAAGTCCCTCTTGCCGAACGACGAGGATCATGAACCCGTCTTCACAAAGCCTCCCCGCGAACCTTCTCAGCTACGCTCAGATCCCCAACAGGAGTCAGACGCAAGAGAGGCCCTACGCCGAGTTCGCGAGGAGCGCGAACAAAGAGTCAGAGCTGACAAAGATCGTCTCGGCCAAACGGAAGGCTTGCGTGCTGGCGCGGTCGTCATTGAGAGGGACCATCCCTTCAGGCGGGCCTGTGGCCCACCCCGCGATGCTTGATGCTTATGAAGCTTGGTCCTTCCCATCTTCCTTGTACTGTTTTCTCCTATTTTGTTGCCTTGAACACCCTCTTGATTCTGCGATACCTTTGTATTCTTCGTCATTTTGGTTCTTTCTCGACGATGTCTCTATCCTCGTTGTGTCACTTCACGCCGCCCATCTATTTTGCGTTCCGCTCCTACATAGCACATAACACATCCACACCTCAAGTTGCGACACTTCTACATCCCCATCCCCACATCTCACGCGCACGCTTCTGTCCAGTCTTATCACTCTCTATCTTATCCTATACTCAGTTCAAATCCGTAAGTACTACGCATCGCCCCTTTCTCGCTCCCTAGTAATGTATATGTGTACATGATCGACGCTACCTGGTTTCTTAGCTGTAGGGCTCTCGAGGCGGGCAATATATAAACATTAGAATCCTTGCAGTGACTAGCAGTTATTATCGATGATCTAGGAGGCTGAGGAGTGTCACAGCTGTAATGAAGGAATATCTCATGACGCATACAACGACCGCGTGAGATAGGGATGGAACTATGAGCTACGATAGCAATCCCCCACAAACTGACTGGCTGGCCAATCGACGATCATGCAGTGTTTCGAGTGTACAGCCTAAGGGTTTTGGATCAGGACATTTAACAGTAAGTACGGCGCGCGGAGTGCATATCTGCAGTACGCCACCTTATCCTTGCAGCTGAAACGCAAATTCAAGGGTCGATCGTGAGATACACCACGTGTAAAGCGGTTCTACCCAGGACTTGGCCTTGGCAAGATTAGAACGTGAAGATAGGCACGTCGAACGAGAGGGTCGCAGGGTGGTCTCCGTTCCCGTCCGAGGCACAGCTGCTCTTGGCACATCAACTCAGCTTCCCCGTTCGTTTGAAACATCCTTTCATCATGAACGCGTGTTTCAGTGGCCAATCTTTGCGACATCCGACGGTATCCAGGGGAAATGAGATTGGCTGGCTATGTGCGCCGCGATCAGGTAGCTCAGGTACGAATATTTGTAAGTACCTCGTCATTTCACATGAACGCTTGGAGCAGACCAACCTGAAATAACCCGAAACTCGGACATACGGACATACACAATAGTCAGGTACGCACCGTTACACAGGGTGGGTAGCCGTTTTAACCTTTGATGGAACCGTTACGAAGACCTCCGCGTCCAAAGCATGGTTTGAGGCTAGCGGGGAAAGCTACGTACGCCCCTCGATGTTATCCACACGCACGAGCCTGCCTAACAGAAAACGAAATAGAAAAAAAAACATATGCAACTGACAACTCTGTGTGACGAAGGTGACACATGACACGTAACGCCCCTATAGGACCAGACGCGTTCTAAGATCGCACTGTGCTGCCTTTTGCCTGTGTCATGTCTATAGGCTATGAGGAACAAGCGTACGTCCCCAACCAACCTGCGGAGCCCATCTGACATGCTGAAAAAATCGCAGGATCATCTACAACAACTTGGTCTTGGCAGCCTTCAGTACGTGTTAGGGTGCCGCTGCCCCCCTCGATATCTCCAGCACTCACAGAACATGTGCACCAAAACAGCCTTGTTGCTCTACAACCATCTCCTTACATTTTCCGATGAAGTCGCATATATATGGGCAGGTCCAAAGCATGTGTCTGCGATTTTATTCCTCGTCACTCGGTATATGGGGTGTACATTGGTCGTCGCACGAACAGTAATGTTATTTGTTATCATGGCGCCAGAGGTTTGGATTTCTTTTCCTTTCTTACTTCGTGTATCTCATATGCTCGCTCCGATGGTTTTCGTCATCAGAGGTGTGGGCCGATGTTTTCAGAAACGGACTACGCTTGATTGACGTATACCTATGCTTGTTCCCCTTAGGTGTCTCCAGTACGCCCACTGCCGACTAGCATCACTCTTTGTGAATCAGGCCTTGGTGTGCAGTACGTGGCTGGATTGTACGGGTAAACCCAGTCGGCGCGGTTCTCACCCATTATGGCAGCGCTCTTCATCCTTCGCACGTATGCACTCTACGGCAAAAGTAATCGTCTCCTTACTTTTCTTCTCTTCACCCCTATCGCTCTGGCATCCGTAGTAGCTGTGTGTCCACCCGTCAGCTCTCTCCGATCTGTCGTCTTAACCCGATCCTTCTCCTTCCATCCCTCCCAGTGGTCCCTCGTAGGTCAGCAGGGGACATCAGCAGCCATCTTACCTGGCTGCCACGTGGTCTACAACACTAGAACGTGAGTGTTTCTGTCCCCTATAATGAACTTGTGCTCACGACAGGATATGACTATGTAGTGCCATCCGTGAGTGACCACAGTTATCTTCGTACTCGGTCAACATCTCACACATTTAACCTTAACTCGCTTGCGCTTAGAGATCGCCATATCTTATGAAGCGCTATGCGTATTTGACACGTTGATATTTGGGTTGACAGCATATAAGACATTCAAGGTCGGCATACGATGCGATTCAAAACCCAACTTGGTGGTGGTCCTCCTTCGCGATGGTAAGTCGTCAATTAGTTTGTGTCATAGTAACCTTTTCGGATTTTTCTTTTCTTTTCCGCTAGGTGCAATTTATTTTGCGTGGGTCGTTGACTTCTTGGCGGGAGACCACGCAGTACGCTGAACGAGCGTAAACCTAAAAAGGATCGTGGCGATTGCGAATCTCGCCAATACCGTCTTGCTTTATGTATGTAATAGTCGATTCTGTATCTGTTGTCTGCGCTGCTGACAGGTTGAACAGCTTTCTCCTGTAGGTACCTTTACCAAGTCCTACCCATGATGGCAGCGTCCAGGACCTCACCGGACAAAATGCTAGGAACTTTTGAAGGATGGGCTATCCGCATTTTCGATGTGGTCAGCAGAGTTCTTCTTATACGATGATCGCTTTTATCGTTACGGTTTTACGTCGACAGTATTGCCGTGACGATGGTGTCCAGACTCATGCTCAACCTCCACTCAAGCGTGGATACCGGGATCTTCTCCCCGCATAGACAACAGTTCACCAGTGACCCTGATGCCGCCATGTTTACATCTCATTTAATTGGGCCCGAACAAGGATGGGATCTACTGATTGAGTTGGATTGACCGTCGTCCCCACGTTCAGCTCACCGTTTCACCCCAGTTGTACACTGATGCATCTGAGCTCTCGGCATCACTCTCACGCCCCTTCACGCACCGGTTGTATCACCCGATTAGTTCGTAGACACCTCAGTATTCAATCTCGCATAGATGCACCCTCGCCTGGACTAATGACATCCGAGAGCTCCCGAGGGTGTTCCATGCACTGCCAAACGCCTGACAGCGCGGTGGTGAGTGGTTGTCCACGTATCCGTCCGTACCCAACCCCCAAACCAACGCTCCCCCACCTAATCACTCAGCACATACCGTCCATTTAATCATGCCACCTTTCCGGGAAATGATAGAAAGCAGATCAGTTTCACTCGACGCATAAACTATGGCAAGATCACTCATCTAAGACGGCCAATGCATTACAGATCTACGAGCGTTGTGGTGCTCATCAATACACATGCAAGTTACGATGCAGAATCATTATACGAAGTAACAATCAGGCTGACTAATACCTGACAACAGAATTCAGGCACAGGGACCTCGTCGAATCTGATCCATCTTTCGCTACTTTCTGATACACTTACATGGCATCAACAAAAATGTTTCGCGACAGACTCTGACACGATCAATCAAACATCTTAGTTAGAGGTGATATTTGCGCAGTCACTACGGAGCCAACGGAAACTATGTTAGTGGCAATGATGTATGCATGACTACCATGATAAAACTCCAAGATTGGCATTACCTAGCCGCCATTTACCTCGCTCTATCCCAAATCCTCCCCAGTCATAGTTTAACAGGTCCAATGCCCACTCAGGCAATGTAAGTACCCGGTTGTGTTGGTTTGACATATTCCTGATACGAACTTAATAGTAGTCCTTCTACTAGCCTTGGTATTGCGTCATCCAGTGAGCGATACTGTTCGTTGGATCAATGTCGAGCTCACAATTCTTCCTCAGTGTTGTTCATGTATGATTATGCACTTACATTTGCGAAGGAGATAGACTTGTTCTGGCTTCAGCCTCGTCAGACTTGGGGATTCGCCTTCTTTATTACCAACAGATACATAGGCCTCCTAGCTCGTGTACCATTTCTTTTGGAGAATGTTTTCCCAAGCAGCAGTGGTAGTCCAGTGAGCGGAAACAGCTCTCTGCATCCAACCATGCTGACGCCCACTCAGTGGTGGGAGCATACCAGACCTGGACTGTATCTCTGACTTACCTTGCGATGTGTATAGGTGCCCGGGTCTACACCTCTCCGGAGAGATTGCTACGGGAATTCTTCAAGTTATTGGAGGGGGTAAGCATGGCATTGTATGGAACCCTCTCTATTTTCTTGACCAGCATGGCAGTGATTATGTTATTCCGTGTATATGTCTTCTACAGCAAACACCGCCGTGTCCTAAGTCTCCTCGTTGCGGTGGCGGTGATCTGTGTGGGGATATAGTGTGTGAGTGAGATTGTGCAAATAATTTACTGGTCTGGACACTTCTACTGCATTCATCTTCCCCATCACAGCAATTTTCGGCAGCTAAGACCCATATCGGGTGTCCTGATTCGATGACTTCAGTAGAGTATACCTAGCTCCTCGTACTGTCTACTCCCACATTTACGCTTTCGCACACAGGGCTAGGTGTATGTGTAACTTCTTGCATACTCTGAAGCATATGCACCTTATGCATGCTTTTGGTCTAGACTTGGCTGGAGCATGGGGTGGTCAACTGTCCTTTGATGCTCTCATTTTCATCCTCACACTTAGGAAGCTGATAAGTGCTTGCTGTCTTGGAAAATGGACTTTTATGGCGCTGTCATTGCGCGATGGTGTGTTCTTTCCTTTGAAGTTGGAAATGCAATGAAACTCAGCGTTGCCAATAGGTGCACTGTACTTCGCGTATATGTCCGTTGTCTACGACGTTTACGATTATCCCTGACCGACTCGAAATATGACAGTGTAATGACCGCCGCAAACGTCGCAAACATTACTATGTATTTGGTGGTAAATGACATGGCCGTGATCGATGTGCTTCTTGTCTTAACTTGATTCTCCTTATCCAGATGACAAATGTGAGCATTTAGCTCATCCCGTGGTCGCAGCCTCGGAGTTTGACGCCCCAAAAGCCATTCGAGAGATCGATGCTAGCGGTTCCAACGAACTCGTGAGTGTCACAGGCTGCCCTTGTTATGTGCAGTATGTCACTTATAGATGATTTGGTTGGTTTCTCCATTTCGAAGGCTGTGTGTGGTGATGATCTCGAGGTTGATGCTGAATCTTCGGGATCTAGAGTGTAAGGTGGGTCCATTTCACATAGCATGGGACCCCATGTAGTCACATTAGTCACAACTCATGGGTAGCCTGTGTGCCACAATGCCAACACTCATGGAGAGCCTGCAGCAGGCCCATTGAAATAATTATGACATGACACATAAGTGGGCCCAAGTGCAAAGAGTGATAACAACATATGAGAAGGCCCTAAATGGGGGTGTGAGAGGAATGCCACCACACATGAATGGGCTGGAGAGAGGGGGTTAACACAACATATGAACAAACTCATGGACAGGCCTGTTGTGGTTCTCATGTGGGATGCTACATCTCAAGGACTGGCCTGTCAAGGAGGATATCAATAAGACAGCACAACCGATGGATGGGCCAGTCTGCCATATGAGGCATGATCACACAACTCACAGGTGGGCCTGTCTGAAATATCATGTCAGATGGAATAACTCCTGAGCTGGCCTAAAGGAGGTTGTTGCTTTGCAGAGGGAACCTGTAGGAGAGCTGTAGGTATCCTCAGTAGTCTGGCAAGCTACTGAGGGACTAGGAAAACTATCTAGTAACTATGTGCGATGCAAAGAGATTATGTAAGCAAGTAAACACATGCCAACAATGGCTGGTTGCATAATACTCCAACATGGCCTGTCTGTGATATAAGGCAACTCATGGGTGGGCCTGTCCTGCTTCTCATGTAGGATGCTATACCTCATGGACTGGCCCATCCAGGGTATTAAATAAGACAGCACAACTGATGGACTGGCTCATCCACCATATGAGGCATGATGGCACAACTTTTGGCCAGGCCTGTCAAAAATATCATGTATGATGGCATAACTCCTGTGCTGGCCCATCTGTGATATAAAATGAGACAACACAACTGATGGATGGCCAGCCATGATATAAGCCAGGATGGTGCAACTCATGGGCAGGCCTGTCCTTCCCCTCATGTAGGATGCTATATCTCATGGACTGGCCTGTCCAAGATGTGAACTAGGATCACACAACTGATGGATGGGCCCCTCCACCATATGAAGTATGATGGCACAACCTTTGGGCAGGCCTGTTGAAACTCCTGGGCTGGCCTGTCCATGATATAGAATGAGACCACCTATCTTATGGAGGGGCCTGGCTGTGATATAAGACAGGAAGGTGCAACTCATGGACAGGCCTGTCCTGCTTCTCATGTAGGATTCTACGTCTCATGGACTGGCCTGTCCAAGATGTGAAATAGGATCACACAACTGATGGAAGGGCCCATCTGCCATATGAGGCATGATGGTGCAACCTTTGGGCAGGCCCATCAGAAATATCATGTATGATGGCATAACTCCTGTGCTGGCCCATCTGTGATATAAAATGAGACCACACAACTGATGGATGGGCCTGGCCATGATATAAGGTGGGATGGTGCAACTCATGGGCAGGCCTGTCCTGCCCCTCATGTAGGATGGTATATCTCATGGACTAGCCTGTTTGAGATGTGAAATAGGATCACACAACTGATGGATGGGCCCATCTGCCATATGAGGCATGATGGTGGAACCTTTGGGCAGGCCAGTTGAAACTCCTGGGCTGGCCTGTCTGTGATATAGAATGAGACCACCTTTCTGATGGACAGGCCCAGCCATGATATAAGACAGGAAGGTATAACTCATGGATGGGCCTGTCCTTCTTCTCATGTAGGATTCTACATCTCATGGACTGGCCTGTCCAAGATGTGAGATAGGATCACACAGATGGATGGGCCCATCCACCATATGAGGCATGATGGTGCAACCTTTGGGCAGGCCTGTCAGAAATATCATGTTTGATAGCATAACTCCTGTGCTGGCCCATCTGTGATATCAATGAGACCACACAACTCATTGGCAGGCCTGGCCATGATATGGACAGGTTGGCCCAACTCATAGATGGGCCTAGCCACCTTGTTATGTAGGATGCCTGTGATATGAAATAACACAGTACAACCATTGACAGTTCCCTCCATCTTTCATCTACATTGCAGCTATATCTCTTCTAGGCTCACCTGAGTCTATCCTCATCACTTCCTTGGTCCTGCTGTCAGTGTTTCAACAGGAATCACCCCCCAACTCCCTCTGCACTCACATTCTGAGAGCAGCTCACTGCTTCCTCAACCTCTGTCAATTCAGATTCCACAAGGGCAAGCCACCACTCTATCTTTTGTCTTTGTGTTGGGTTTTTGTTGGTTTTTGCCACTGATCCACACATTGACTCACACCACTGTGAGCTTGTCAAGCCTTTGATTAATTAAGATCATCTGCCCAAGTGCTTGGAACCAGTTGGTGCACTGGTAGGGCCATTTAACAGCCTTAACATGTTTGGATTCAGTAATTGAAGAGCATAGCCCATTTGGCACACCAAATTGGCAGATAAGGTAGGGGTAATGTTTCATTGCATGTTGCTAGGGAAGGGAGAAAGTTTTGATGACCCCTCTGTTTTGGAAGACTTTGCGAAAACAATGGAAATGCCTGAGCACATCATCTATTTCAGCAAGCATTTGCTCCATTATGACATTTCAATGCACAAGATAGCAGAATTTGAGAAATGCATGAAAAGTGTGCACCACATCCCTTGGTACATGCCCTTCAATGGCTGCGATGTAAACCTTTGACATACTGATCAACAACCATGGCTGAATGAGATATGAATGAGACTACCTTCATTAAGCCTTTCAAATCATCACCAGTCCACTGCTTGAAGTGCCAGCCTTGAGGGAAACACTGCAGACCAGTAAATGGTGCAACTGCTGCAATACTACCAATGGTGTGTAAAAGGGGACAAGCTTCAATCTTTGGGTTGCAATGAACATACCACTTGTCAATGTCATCAAGGATTTTTTTCACCCCAGATTTTCCATGAATATGGACCAGGTACTTCTCAACCCAATCCACTAGATGATCCTTGAAGCCACCCTTAATTACAGTGGTTTGCAAAGCTTTGTGGAAAGTGTGTCATGAATTTTCAGTCACCAGAAACAGCTGAGCAGGACCCTGTGAGCACCTCAGTGTGAGAAACTGACCTTACTTAGGCTGCCTTGGCTTGTATTTTCACATCACTCATGTCATCATCCTCTCCTACTCATTGTAGTGGCAAGTTAGAGAAGCAGTATGCCTTCATGGTCACTCTCACAGTCTATTCCAGCCTGAAGTTGAAGATGAAGGGGAAGACCTCTGTGCTGAAGGAAGTCAAATCCATCAAGACCAAGGAACTTTCTTTTCCACTCAAGGTTGACAATTATCTGGATTTCTTACAGGGTGTACTCGACAAGCATGGGCAAGATCATTATAAAATCTTGGAAAGGAAGCAGTATTCATTCAAGTGTGTACCCCCCAAGACTAAAGGGTAAGTATTTTTCCCCATCAGCATGTCTAGCTAATTTTCTCTTAGTCAACATGTCAGCAATGTGATGGACATTGATAATGAAGCTGATTATCAGGAGATGGTTGGTAAGGTTTCCAGCATCCACCCCAGCACAACCAAGATCTTTGTCGACATGAAACAAGTTGAAAAACTGCCTTTGAGTGAATCTGGGGATGAGGGTGATGAATCATCCAATGTGGGTGACCTTCCCATACATATCTCATTCAATTCAAGCAGCACAAGCTCTTGTTCATCCTGCACCTCCTGCAACCCCTACCATCAATATCAACTCTCTTACATCTGTCCTCCTTCAGATGCTCACAAAGTCTGGCTTACTTTCATCTCTGACACCTGTCACACCTGCCACACCAGCTCCACCCCTGGTTACCCCTACCTGACCAGCCATAAATCCTGTTCCCTACTTGCCACTCATCCCATCACCAACTCAACTATCACATTTCCTTCGCTATGCTGAAGTGAAACTTGGCATTTGCAATGCCATCAGGTATGAGAAAAGCCTAGAAGTTCAAGGTATCAGTCCAGACATACTTGCCAACATCAATGACAGGATACTTGCTGATGCTGGATTATCTGTTGGCAACATCATTTGCTTGAAGAGAGGCTGTATGGTGTGGCAAAATAGTTTGGATGTGAAATGCAAATGTAGCAATACTGAGACACAGTGCAGAATGATGCATCCCCCTACCCTGCCCACAAAAGGGTAGCCTATGAGAAGTGGTATGTTGATGGGGGTGTGTCCCAGTTTGCTGGCTATGTGATGACACCTGACAGCAACCCAAATGACCCTTTCACCATGCCAAAGGACTACACAATTTCTTACAAGTGTGAGGTTCACAATCAGTGGCTCCCCATTCCACTGGGTTTCTCTGTTGACAAGAGTGGGGAGGAGCATGAGGTAGACTTAGATCCATTCTATACCACAATGTAGCCCTGCTAGTTTCAAGTATGAGTATATTTTGCAATCATATGCACATCATTCTCTTGATTTGCATCACAAGTTGATGAAAATGGTGGGATACATGCTAGAATGACAACAGCAAGTAAAAAAAAAAAAGTATATACCCTAGACTATGTAACCAGATGCCCTAAAAAATCCCTCTGCCTTCTCAGGAGTGATACTCTGACAGGCATGAATGATATTCATCAGGACACAATCCTCCAAGTGATGGCATAGATAGGCTTTGAGGGTGGAGAACACTTGTTCAATGGGGTTGTAGTTGGGTGAATAGGGCAGCAGGAACATGAGTTTACACACTGAATATTAGTTAGTCAACTGAAGGAAGGGAAAAGAAAATGCACTTACAGTGCATATCTTCGACCAACTCACACATGGCCTCTGCATGGTGGATCCAGTAATTGTCCATGACAATCACACTGCATGGACCCAGGTATGGGTTGGTGAAAGGCATCTGGGAGTATATTAGCATTGTATATACAAAAATCAGTGAGTACTTACCACATGTTCCTTCAGAAAGTGCATGAAATGTTTGCTATTGACTGGACCCTCAATGATGTTGTATGCAATGAAACCATCCAGTGTGATCACAGGAAGAATTGAATAGCACACACTGCATATGAAAACTCTCTTTGTTTGGCACCTTTCTCCCCTCAAAGACCTCCCATAGTCATGAAGGGATGTATGCCTGTCCTTTGCAGCTTTGTTGATGAAGAGGAGCATATTGGGGTCTGAAGCCTCAGCAGCAATCCAATTCATGTAAATGGCACATAGTTCTTTGTTCCACTCAGCAGTGGAAGCCAAGATGACCTTGTGAGTGAGATCAAGGCATTTGATCATTCAAGCAAGAGTGGAAATGGTCACATATTTGCAGCATTGGAGCCAGAGCTGATGCTGGAGTTCATTGAGATAAATGGTGCTGTGGTGAGCAATAGCAGACCAAATGAAAATGATATCTGCTGAATCAAGAACCTGACAGTGCCCAATGACATGGGAATAGGTGTGAGGGTTGGTTACAATGCCATATGTTGCATAGAAGGCAAGGGTTTTGTAAACAAGACTTCTTTTGATACCTAGAATGTTACAGATGAGTTTGATACTGTATCCATTGTGATACAGAGTGGGTACATGGGATTTGAGATCCTTGGACATGGTATGGGGTGGCATGGAGGGAATTGATCAACTGTGCAGTAAACCACTCTCACATACTATTGGCTGAGCTGCTCACAGGGTCCTACACTGGCTGTTTCCAGTGACTGAAATTTCATGACACACTTTCCACAAAGCTTTGCAAACTGCTGTAACTGGTGGAGAATGTCTGGTGAAAGCATTTGATGTATGTCTGCACATGGAAAGTCATTGGTAAATGGCTGGTTTTAACTAAGTGTCTGAACATAGAGAGAAAACTCATGCTTACTACAATATCACTGACAATTCTGTATGTCTCCCATAGTTTGCATAGTTCAAACTCCTTGATAACTGTATCACAATGTTCTCAGGAATGTCTAAGTGCATTTTCATCAAGGTTGTCACAGTGTGCAAGACATTTTGGACACCAGTTGCATATGATACATGACAAAAGGACTTGCTCTGCATAATTGGCTAAATATATATGCTGCAAGTGCATAGATGATGCATTGGTAGTAATTGTCACCAAATAGTAGCATTTTGGGGACCTTCATTGGGTGACAAAGCAAATGGAGGATGCATGTTAGTGACAAATGGAAAAGCTGCCTCTTAAATCTGTGGAATGCCAGGGTACTAGCATGTTCTCTTGTTGCTAGATGACATGTTAAGTAACAGGATGAGATCAAATGCAATGGACATACTCTTGGGCATGGCAAGAAATCCAATTAAAACCACTGCATTGCAATGTGCACAATGCAGTGTTACACACATTCCCAATGGAGAGGTACAGTGAGTGAAAAAATGTGTGCAATGTTTGGCTGATTTGTACTAAGTCCAGTGTAGCACCATGAGGCATGGGAATCCTGCTTAGCCTTGGTGAGATAGATGGTAGCACTGACCCCCAGCTACAAAATGGTCCCAGGGTCATGTGATTTGGTGCAGTAGTCCTTGAGATATGTCAATTATAAAACAGGTACATCATTGCACATGTTTATTCACTTTTGAAAAGTGAGGGGTATCTAAGGGATATCAGTACTTGGTATAGCCTCCTTTTGCTTTAAGCACTGCCTCAACCCTCCTAGGCATGCTCTCAATCAACTTCTGACACTCCTCAGCTGGTATATTGTTCCATTCCACCTGAGTCCTCTCCCACAACTCCAATATCCCCTTGGGAGGGTGCTCATACTCTGCAAGCCTCCTCTTGAGGTAACCCCAGGCATGTTCTATGGGGTTAAGGTCAGGGGACTGTGCAGGCCATACCATGGTCCTAAAATCCTGCTCTTCTAGCCACTCCTTGACCTGCTTGCAGGTGTGCTTGGGGTCATTGTCCTGCTGGAAGATGATGTCAGGAGGATGGAGACCATAATATTCAAGGGACTCTTGTAGTTCATCCTTCAAAATTTGAAGGTATAGGTCCCCATCCATCCTACCATCAATCTTGGTAGCATATCCAACACCCTCCCAAGTCATACAGCCCCACATCATCAGAGAACCTCCTCCAAACTTCAGTGTCCCCTCTACTAGCCTATCACTCAGCTTCTCCCCTGGCTTTTTCCATGCCCATTTGTGCCCATCTGACCCCAGGTGATTAATTTTAGTCTCATCAGACCATACCACCCTCTTCCAGTCCTCCAAAGTCCAATCTTTGTGGGCATAGGCAAAGTCTAACCTTGCCTTGTGATGCTTGGCAGAGAGGATAGGTCGTTTTTGCTTTACCACAGCCTTCATACCAGTCTTTTTCAGGTGCTGGCGGACAGTATTTGGGTGGAGGGGTTGGTTGATAATATTGGTGAGTGTTTTGGTCACCTGCACAGCGTTTTCTGCCTTCTGAGTTGAGATGAGGTGGATGGCATGGCGGACATTAGCAGGGGAGAGCTTGGATGGACAACCTCCAGTGGACTTTTGCAGGCTGGAACGCTCCTTGGAATGAAGTCTAGATATGGTGGAGTGATGTAGGCCAGTACTAGAGGCAATAGAAGCAGGAGAATGACCAGAATCAAGCATAGTCAGGATAGTATTCCTTTGGGTGGCAGAGAGAGATCTCATGGTGGTAAAGGTTGGGAATAAAGAAGTGTGTGAACATATTCAAACTGAGACATAATGTTTATGTGTGTATCTTTGTTGTAGGACCAAACAACCACAATTATTCCTTTATTTCCCCCAGATTCTACTGCCAAACCAAAAGTGAATAAACATGTGCAATGATGTACCTGTTTTATAATTGACATATCTCAGGGACTACTGCACCAAATCACATGACCCTGGGACCATTTTGTAGCTAGGAGTCAGTGCTACCATCCATCTCACCAAGGCTAAGCAGGATTCCCACACCTCATGGTACTACACTGGACTTAGTACAAATCAGCCAAACATTGCACACGTTTTTTCACTCACTGTACAATAGATAGTAGTCTGTCTGTCCTGTTGCCACTGATACAGTTGTCTTGTCACTGCCAAGAATGACAGGAACTAGAGTGGATCTGGCAGTTGTTGGATCATCACCAAGGATCCTGTCCTGACAACTTCAGATTAATAAAATTTGTTTAGAGAGAGAAATGGGCCACACATGGCTTGTTCCCATGCCCAATCACCCAACATAAAGTCTTGCCAATGCCTCTGTTCATTTGAAGCATCATATTCAAGGTATGGTACATAATCTAGTTTGCTTGTAAATCTGGAGTTTGCAAGGATATTATGGATGACTTCATGTGGATGTTGAAACCAGATGTCATAGACATTGGACATCCATTGTACAGGATTATTGTTTCACTCTTCACCTGTGTACTGAATGGTAAAGTTCTCCCACCTGACATTACCAACACAGGTGCTGTCAATAACACCATAAAGATCCATGTGGTTCATGAATAGCAGCTGCCCACCCAACTCAAGCAACAATGTGGCCCAAATTTCCAACAGCATGTTGATTTTTTTAGCAGACATCTCTGCATGTGTAAAGAGGAAGTCAGCAGGTTTGAACTCCAACTGGTTGTGGTATGAAGTCCAGTCATTTGGCACTTTCTCTACACATGATGGCAGTGCTGCATCATCTGGTAGAAATTGTCCATGGTCATCACATTTGCATGCTGTAGTCAAAAGATATTAGCTGAAATATTCCTAAGCCCACAAACTCACCATTGAGACCTGGGTGATAATTGCAGTAAACCTTGCTCCCAGGACCAATGAATTTCACACTCAAGGCCTTGTGGTCTTCTCCTTGATAACCATCAGATGCATGGTTGGGTAGTGGAGACATCATATCTGTGACACAGTCCTCATGTTCTACAGAGCTGAGTAATTCTGGGTAGTTGCAGAAACCTTCAGGGTAATGGCTGAATGATGGATGATATGTGCATTTGTGCTGAGTTAAGCCAGAACCAACAGTTACATCCTGGCTCATCACAAGGGAGTTGGGGGATTCAGTCAGCCCCTGCATTGGCCTGTGGCAACCAGGGTCTCTGACTGGTGGCATCCTCAAATACAAACACATTGAATGCCACATGGTCAGTAGGTGAGCATCAGGGTGGGTGGCACTAAGTACAGGAAATCATGTCATTTGTTTGTGAGCAAAGTTTGCCAATGTGTGAATAAAAATTGACAAGTTCAAACTCACCTGTTGTCACCTCCATCTCTCATTCAATGCAGCAAGTACTATGTTGACCAATGATTCTTCTGGTGGGCATCATCTGTGGTGAGTAAAAGCTAACCTGCACCCAGGGAGGATAGTACTTGACTTGCAAATTATACCCTGGCAGAGAAGCAAGCAGGTGATTTGCATGCACAGGAAATCAGAGGTGCACACAAAACTGCTATTCAGCAGGGTCATACTCAGGTCAGTGAGATGGAGGTGGCCATGGAGGTCAAACAAACTACTCTGGAAAGTAACAAAGCAATGCCAGTGAGACCTAAGCAGCATGGCTGCCAGCTGAGACCCACAAATATAAGTGGTGCTCCTCATGTTGATGGTGAGGACACATTTTGTCATGCCATTGGATGGATGGATTCCAGAGCTCATAGATCATTTTGATAAACAGTTGCAGTTGATGTGGAAGTGAACACTCACCATGTGGACACTGATCTTTCTGTCTGTCCTTTGGATATTTGGAGAGATAATGCACTCAGTGGTGGTAATCACTACCCACTTCAAAGACAGAATGCAATGAGTGAAGTGGAGCTGACATGTGCACCAGAGCAAGAAAAATCCCACCAGTGTGCATCAACTTCCTGTTTAATGATGTTACTTCTCACTGAATCCACTCTGTACTGGCTCGATCTTATTGGAACTGTAGCATGCCAACAGGAGAGCCCTCCTCCTTGGCCATGTGAATAACTGAGCAAATGAAGTCTGACCTAGTGCTAGCAATAATACCCCTCAGAATTCTGCCACTTCTGACTCTCAAACCTGTGGAAAGTCTTATCCACCATCCAGCACTGTGCCTTCCTTGATGACCACATCAGCAAGATGGCAAAAGATCTGACAGTCTAAAAAAAATCTGGAAAAATCTGAGAGCTGGTCTGGCAACTGGTGAACTGGGATTTTCTGAAAATTTCTGAAAATGTCTGAGAAGTTCTGATTCCAGAAATTTTCAGAAGTTTTCAGACATTTTCAGAAATTTCCAGAAATTCTCAGATCACCAGTTTGCCAGACCAGCCCTCAGATTTTTT
>JANFAE010000876.1:0-23259 GCA_024613145.1 Pisolithus marmoratus | reverse complement strand
CGGAGGAACCGCGTGCCCTGCGCAATTGGGAACCGGCCTGGCTGAAAAGACCCATCATCATAATTGATGGCAATGAGACGCCCACGAGCTGTGCGCTGAATAAAATAATTGTTAGGTGATCGCACGAAAGACAACTAGCAGTATTGATCTTGGAGCTGTGGTGTGGCAGATGGCCGGGTCCAAAAGCTTGCTGCGACTTGGGGCCTGCGGGTGATGCTGTGTTTCCTGATTGATCTCGAAGATCGAACAGGACGTTGTTGGCAGCGGCTGTCGAGCGAACGAGCACGACGGCGATGAGTGAAAGGCGCTCAGTCGCCTATCATCAGCCAGCATGAACCTTGTTGGTCGTGTGTGCATTATTCAATTGGATAGCTACTAAATAAACACGACTAGAGAGTTCCTATTAGACAGCCCTAAAACACGATCTTCGTCGGGGCTCCTCCAACGTCATCCCTAAAGAAAGCACCGTACGCCGAATGTGCCTTTTTCTTTATCGTCATCGGGAACTTGTGCAACTTGTCTGCCTCCGCCGCCAAACCCAGCATCGCAGCACACGCGCAAGTTCGCCAGCGAGAGCGCGTTCATGGGCATCTCCAGTGAAGAACGTGATCGAACGTCCAGAACGACCTCCACGTCCTAGCAACGACGAACGTGAGCATGCACTGCTGCACTGGGAAAGCAAGTCACCCACCTGTCCGCCCAATGCGATGTATATAGTCTTCGATTGTCAACGGAAAGGTATAGTTCACCACAGCCTCCACCTCGGGTATATCCAGCCCACGAGCTGCCACATCCGTGGCCACCAGGAGTCGCAACCCCGTGTTTTTTCTCCCTCTCCTTCCGGGATCATTGTCTCCACCGGAGCTCTTACTAGACTTGAACCACTCCAGCGCAGCCATTCGTGCAGTCTGTGCCATATCTCCGTGGAGGGCTCCGACATCGTGCCCGGCACGTTTAAGCGTAGCTCTTACACGAGATGCTTCCTTTTTGTACAAAGCAAAAACGAGTATGCGCGTCGGTCCCGTTGATGATGCCCCCATTTTGTGTACACGACCAAGCAAGGCAAGTTGCTTGGCAAGAAGTGCACTACTGATCGATCACACATTTAGATAAAAACCCATAAACGTAACATGCACGCACTCTTTATCTGTGCATTGTCTAGAACTTCGATACATTGCTCCACACGGCTATTAGCGGTGAGGTCATCACTGCCGACTGTCACTCGCACAGGATCGCGTAAGAACGTGCTTGCAAGTCTACGAACAGCCTCTGGCCATGTTGCACTGACTGGTTCAAACACGGGGAGGATGTATGAGACCGTGATGAAAGGAGTTGGGCATCAAACGTACACATCATGGTCTGACGGTCAGACCGTTGCATGGTATGGGAAATGATGGCTGTGATATCGTTTTCGAATCCTTTGTCTAGCATTCTATCCGCTTCGTCTAAGACCAAATAATTCACTCTGTGTCAGGTCAGCATCTCCCACTCACTCAAACATTTCAAGGAACATACTTGGATAAGTCACAAGCACCGTCGTTGACCAGATCTAATATCCGACCGGGCGTACCGACGACAATACGAGTCGTTTTTCTGTCCTCCGAATTATTCGAGAGAGCAGTGACCTGCGAGGATTTGTCAACTCCGCCGTACACGGCAACACTGGCGATGCCGAAAGGAGCGCCAAGCGTCGAAAGCGTGTCGTGCGTCTGAATCGCGAGTTCGCGGGTCGGTGCAACCACAAGGACGTTAATCGCACTCTTGCCTCGCAATTTTTTAGCCTTTTTGCCGCTCCCATTGACAGGTGCGCTCGACGCGGTGGTGATAAGTTGGGAGAGCGCAGGTATGCCAAAGGCCAGCGTTTTACCACTATAGGTGGTTGTGTCAGCGAGAATGGCCAATTCGTCAGATATATCCTTGCACACCTTCCCGTTTCTGCAATCCCGACTACATCCTTGCCGGCCAGAGCCCATGGCCACGCAGCTGCCTGGATCGGAGTCGGCTCTTTGAATCCTTCAAAGGCGACTTTGAGCCCCGCAGGAATGTCGAGTTGGTCAAAAGATATCACTGGAGAAATAGAAGGGCTTGATGGTGGTGCATGGATGGTTATGGCGTGTTTTTCAAGGAAAGCTCGTCCTTCCGATGAGGGTAGTGTTGGGACCGGCTGCGACGAATTTTGGGTACTAGCATCGTGCTTCTTTTTCTTCTTGCTCTTGGGTATATTTTCCTGGGCAATAGTGTTCCCAACCTCGGTTTCACGCTTGCGCTTGCGATCTTTTTTCGAGGACTTGTCTGTCTCGGTCAAACCGATCACCTTGGATTCTGTACGAGTACCCGATGGTGGTTCTGCGGGCTGCTGTCTTTTTCGATGCTTGTCCTTCCTCTTGCCACCGTCTTTCTTTTCAACTAACTTGTTCGTGTTTTGTCAGTGATTGAGGTTGGCATGGACTGTTACAAACCTGGCTGGTCGTCCATTTCACTGTCGTCTGCCATCGTCGCCGCTCTCCAAACCGTATGAGTCACGTGCGCAGTAGTGGACGCGACACATGTTAATAAATTTGAGGGGCAGTCTAAGGAACGGCATTAAAACATTTCAGTCAGGTTAACCGGGACTCTATAGGAATATAAATCCACCCCCGGACGCGTCCCGTGGTTTACAGGTAATGCTAGGCTGATGGCATCAGGTGAAGTATCCGTCACGACGCGCCATGCATGGCGGGTTCAGGTCGAGCAGGAGCGGGAACGCCAGGGTACACCGTTCAACTCGGTGGACTCGTACTCGGACAATGCAGCCTTGACACCATCGGTAGACCCACCCTCTCTGCCTGGCTCTGCTCCCTCTAGTCCCCTCACCAATGCCTCAGACTTGTCAGACGACGACTACTGGCTACCCTCTCCAAAGCGGAAACGCACAGCAAATGCCGTCTCGGCACATCCGAAGCCGAAACCTCGCAGGGCGAAATGTACCCATGCCAGAAGGGCATTTCGTGATCATACTCCTGCCGACAGTAGTGCTGCACCATCCTCTTCGCCCTCCCGGGCTGTGAGTCGACAACGATCTCTTGCTCTCGAGGAGCCGATATACCGTTCCTCAAGTTCACGCTCGAGCTCCACATTCCGAATACTGCCTGGCCATGGTCACGGAGACAACGCCAACTGGGTTTGGTGGACGGAGGATGACGGGTCACCAGGACCTGACCTCGTCAGTGCAGCTAGCGTTGTCCGTCAACTTGCTAAATCATACAAAAGCCGTGAGTTGGGTATAGATCTACCTAAGACGCTGTAGCAAACTTTTTAATGTCTTCATAGATTTCATTAATCCGCAAGACCCAGACGACAAGTCCTTCGAGGCCGAAGCCCTACCATCTACCGAGCTAGAATATCCCAACAATCATTCCTGCGAAACGTGAGTCGCCGTCGCACACCCCGGTCCCTCTTTGAATATGGAACTCTTGGCAGATTTATATTATTGGTACCTAAAGATCCGGATCACTACAACCCTATTATCTGCTTGGTAGAATCACTGTACACTATCATCAACTGTACGTGACCTCGTCGTATCATAGGATTTTCTATGACCCTCGCCAAGGTTATCTCACCCCTCCGCAGAAAGCGTTGTTTGGAACATTGCCTACAGCCCTCCCCTCAGATCGTACATCACCACCACCTTCCTCCGTTGCTGATCTATCTGGAAACGTCCCAATCTCTTCCCACAACTCAGAGAACACAACCCAGCCTAATCACCTACGTACTCTCCAACGTGCCTTCCGGCGAAGAGATGGCCCCCTGTTCCTTCACACGATGGACACCATTAACTTTCTTCTGCGCTCGTTCAAGTATCCACCCCTTCCAGACGATGTATTTGAACCTGCACTTCCGAATCAGCTTCTCACCCACGCACGCGAATGCTGGGTGCAATCATCTCATCGAGGCATACCAAAGCAAGTTCTACTCCGTATTATCGAAGAGACATATCAACGTATTGTCGGTCCCAACATCGGACAGCTGAGTCGATATTCGGCATTCACAAGCGAGGTTTACGGAGAGTTGATGCCCTCTTTCACCGACAAAATTATAGCACAGACTGGCTTGCACGCAGGCTCACTTCTGGTTGACCTTGGGTCGGGTGTCGGCAACGTGTTGCTACATGCAGCGCTTGCTACAGGATGCTCGGCGTTCGGCGTAGAGTTCATGGCCGGCCCGGCGGCCCTTGCTCAGGAACAGCTCTGGCAACTCCGTAAACGCTGTCGGATGTGGGGCCTAAGTCTGGGTAATGTCGAACTAGAGGAAGGCGACATGTTGGCGAGTAGTCGTGTTGATGCCCTCCTTCCCAAGGCAGACGTCGTGGTCGTCAATAACAAGGTCTTTGAGGAAACCCGTACGTTGTTCCGTGATACGTGCTACCCAACATACATTGCTAACCGTCCCCCTTTTTGGCTATTTGTCGTCAGTCAATGCAGCTTTGCGCCCAAAGTTTCTAGACTTAAAGGAAGGAGCCGTCGTTATATCTCTGAAGCCGTTCGTCCAGCCAAACGCTCGAGTGACGGAACGCAACGTCGATGACATCTGTGCCATATTCGACGTGGAAGAGCGACCGTATCATTCGGGCGACGTTTCTTGGGGAAGTAGCGGCGGCACGTATTATGTCCACCGAGTGGACCGCATAGGGTATGCGAGCATAAGGGAGCGGTTCGAAAATTCTCGGGCGAGGAGTGTGAGAGTTGGGCGACGGTAGCCGTTACCTCCCATGATGAGATGGACAGATGTATTTTTCGGGGTAGACGCATGTATGGAAAGCAGGACCATCACTCATAGTTCCTCCGGCGGAGTGTTGACTCTTTTGAGTACATACTACAGTTGAACATGGGAACTCCAAACCAGACAGGCCTAGTTGATGACGTGGGCGATTCCGAACAGTATCACAGAGTATCACCGTCCTCACTCGGCTCTTCCGACATTCACCTTCAAGATGAAATGCTAACCATCAGTTTGAGCTCGAAACACGGAGTAGCCCACCCCATAATTGGCTGGCCAGTCGTGTAACCCTTCTGCTTCTGTTTCATCATGTTCTGTTGATAACTTACGCGTCGTGTGGGTCGACCAACTCATTGAAGAGATTTGACTCAGAGTTTTGGAATTCGTCGCGCCGGAAAGAACGACGAAGCCTTTGGGAACAACTTCAACGTCCCTGAATACTTGAAGCACAATTTGCCTTGTATCACTATTTGGCGTTAGCCCGAGTGACCGCTGGTCGCGACCTAGACCCGCAGTGGAGTCCGGGCCCGCCGACAGCAGATGAACCCATCTCCGAGACAGTTCCTGCGGTAGACGAATTAAGGGCTAATAATGGAGCGCCTGGAAGAAGCGACTGGGATGGCATCGCGCAGGACATCCTCACCGGTATTCATCGCTCCTTGCCCTCGCTCCTTGTTTGCTTCACAGAGGTATGAGACTTAGGGGATATGTTGCCGGGAGAAATTAATCCTGCTCAAATGTGCGGCACTAGATAAGTTCTGTTCACCAATCGTGGCCTGTTTCTTGACAGCTTTGGTACCTCCCTCGGGATATAGTTCCAGAAACAAGCTGTGGTATACAACTTACAGGAGGCGGCTTGGTTGTGCTGTGCTGCATTGGAACAATGTTGCTCTGGACATCCATGGCGGTTGTTATCGGCCCGCCACCTCGAACTTGCTATTGCACAGGCACACGAGCCTTTGCATGCCAGCTGATCTAGAAGAGGCTATCACAGTAACACAAACTGCATCGTCGATCTGTTTCCAGTGGCCAGGTACAGATCGCTAACGCAGGTCGTGTTAATGTTAGGGCACACAGATCGCACAGATCTTCATACCCTCGCATTCTGCCTGCGGAACAAGTTTTTGAAGCGGTTTGCAGTATCAAATGTGACCACGATCGTGACTCTTCCTCTAGCTTCTTCGATGGCCCCACCCGAATCAGACGATACGGAGCGTGATGTCATGAGGTCCCACCTGGGACCATTTTCAAAATTGTGTTGCACCAGCTGACCTGGACGGAGCCAACGTCTGCCATACAGCCCTCGTAATGAAGCTCCCACCGTCGGGACACCCCTATTATGCATTCTCCTTTGAAAAGCTTACCCTTGTCCTTCGAGAGTGGAGATCTTTCGCCCTCGACCAAGCAGGGTTACATTCCCTTGCGGGTTTCCTTAGGGATAAGTCACGAGACCACTTGAACGAGGCCATTACATTTTAGATACGTGCTGTAATTGTGTCCGACTGGCCTCATAGATGCCCCTTGTGTCTCCGCGACCTTGCATAATGTCTAGCAGACAGATCACGATTTGGTCGAGTTGGTAATAAACGAGTGGTAAAGACAGAAGTATGGAACGGAACATGCTGCAGCCCCTGTGGACGGGGATGTGTATGTGCCGGACAGGTACAAATTACAACATTGGCATCGGTAATGTTGTGATGGCTCACGTCGATACACCGATCTTCTCGTGTATTTCCCAATCCTTTTCTTGACAAGCTTTCGAGCAGTACTTGAATCTCTTGCGCGCGGAGCACGCAAACAATGGAACGCCCCTTTCCGCACGCCACACACCCTAGACAAGGCGGACTCGCCGAGCCGTCTACCTTCACTCCACCTTCTCCATATACGAGACAGGGAATAACGGACCGATTGCTGCCCTCGTCGCGTATTTGGCCGTGACGCTACCATAGTGTTCTCTCAACGTTTCTGTCCCGATGCCCATCCCACAGGAGCACCATGACGCCTTTGTATCCGATCCGGCACCCGGGTAGAGCGGGACAGAGTTATAAACGAGGTACTCGCAACTTGGCTTGTGTTTCCAAGTGCGGCACCGCTCGATTAGGAGCGGAAGCAAGTGTCGCCATGCATCGGATTCGCGGGCATCTGTGTTGATGGGAAGTACGCGTGCTGTCTCGCTCTTCAATTCGTCTTGAATATCATTCGATGCAGGTATGATCCACGAGTCGGCTACGATCGTGTGAGAGCCAATATCAAATCGGATATCGGTAACGATAATCGTCGCATAAGTTATGTTTTCTTCATGGTTCCATAAGGCGAACTCAGCTTGAGCCGGCCGTTCTAATCCGGCGGCGGCACCAAACAAAGTGTGAAGGGAATCCTTCAAATTCATCAACGCGTCAGGTATGGTAGATCCGGAGGACGCGTTCCGTTCGCGCGACTTGCGCTCCCTTTGCGAAAACATACGTCTGAGGTGCGGTCCGAGCCAGTCGAATGCTTTGTGGCTCGTGGAGAGCTTGAAGGCAGGACAGCGATCCAAATTCACGCGGTGCATACCCCAGAGTGTCGGTATGCCGCAATCAAGTGTCGCTCTGAAATTCTCCGTGATATTGGATTCTCCCTTGACGTTGAGGGTCAGTGTCATTGGCGCAACCACCTATTCTAACGTGAATTACTAGCAGTGCAATGTGTCTACGACACTCACCTCGACGTACTTCGATTTCCGTGCTGCGCGAAGTCTGGCATTTGTTACGTCAACGGGAAGAGGGAAGGAGACCACATGCTGGTACTGATCGACGTGTATTTTGGCTTTGTTCAGAGACAACTGTTCCACCGTGACCGCGCAACCGCTGGCAAGTGAAGCCTGTCCTGCAGGATCTATGATGTCGACGTGGGCGGTGAGCCACTGTATCTGGGTATTGGATTTGTCCATTTCTACGTGGATTGGATGTCCCCGGCTCTTCGCCTCCAATTTGCAAGGTACAGGCGAGCGCTCCAGGTGGATCGTGTCGTTTCCAGTTGGTGCCCTTGTTAGGACATGGACATACCGTTCATCGGTCAACGGAGCCTTGAACAGACACATCTCCGGACCTAACTTGTGCCTCAACACCACACTTGCGAAAGTAGAGAGTACCGTCAGGCCAACAGTTCCACCAGGCGCGGCGTAGATGAGACTAGGAGAAAGAACAGGGAAGGAGACGATCAAAGGTGACGTGCCATTGATCCCCGCTCTGTCCTCGACAACAACTGCCACCTTATTCTCGCCATTGCCTGATACCTTAAGCTTCCCGAACGATGCCGAGATACACGCGAAGGCATTGCACCTGGAGTCGACTCGTATTTCGCATTGCAAAATGGGGTTACCAACACTCGAAAGGTCAGATTTTACCTTAGCAATGGCGTTGCGGGGAACCATTAGAACGACTGTCACGACTTCAGGATCCATGCTCCACGACCGGAAAATGGGAGGGTCTTTTTGAGAGCGAAGTGCTCGTACTCCCTCAGGGCTAAACCAGGGAAGACGGAAACCTGCGAGGTGCAGCTGACAGATTATCTCTTGATAAAAGTCGGATGCGGTGATGAGTGTTCGGTCCTGCGTAATTAATGACTCAAGATCATCGATGACTCTGTTCCAGTCACAGCGGACTCTTGTCCTGATATGTGCGAGTAGCAAAGTAAAGCTGCGGCGCGTATAATGGATATGCCCTGAAGCCTGTGCCTTCCGCTGTATCTGAGACATATCAGAAAATAAGACGGCCATCCATTTTCCGAAGTCTTCATGACAGAACATCCTCATATATATGTCAAATAGCTTTCTGGCCAGTTGGGGTGCGGTAAACGAAAGTTCGGCTTCATATAAAGTATTGGACGGAAAGCCAGAGTCGATATGCTTCCAAGCAATGCGTTCATGATACCGGTCCTCGGAAGAGTTTGTGATGACCTGCATCGTGATCTCAGAGGTGTTGGAACGTGTGGTGAAACGGGAGACATAGGCAGAAGGGATGACACCTAAAAGTAACGAGATGGTGGAAAGGTCGCCGCACACGTGGTCGAGGATATTTGGGACAGGTGAATCATCTGCAGACAATAAAGTTTCTGTGTAAAGCGTTGACGAGGGGGAGCCGCAGAGGAGGGGAATGGTGACGGTGAGCAGGTTATGCAATCCGAGATGATCAAGTAGATTAGACGTCTCGATTACGTTGAAAGAAGTCGGAGCGGGAGATGGAGCACTCGGGGAGTATAATGTGACATCAAGCTGTACGACTGATAGCTTCCACGGAGCGACGAATATCGGCGTGCGCAAGACGGAGGTGTTAACGGAATGGAGTGCCTGACAGAACGCAAGTGCATCTCCAGCATACATCCGCACCTTCAGGGATGTTGAGGTCGCACTTGAATTCCGGACACGGCCTATGACCGCCTTGCACCAGGTGTTAAACTGCTGGCGTGCAGCCTGCACGACTTTGGGGATTACCGATGCTGCCCTGTTAGATAATTCCAGACCAGAAGATGTCAGAGCCTCTGCGAGGTGAAAACCCGAGATGGGATCTGAGCCGTAATGCATAGGAAACTCGACTCCGAACGAGGAGAAAGCGAAGGTAGGGTTGGCGTTGTCTGGTGACCCGTTATCCGCGACACCAGTCATCCAAAACCGCTTGAACTGTTCCGAAACGGCAAATTGCGCTACTGGGGCTAGAGGCCCGGCTGCACGCAAAGAAGCCATCATGACTTCGTCTCTGCATCGCTTTCGCGCACTTTTAATGTCATCCATAAAGTTTTCCTTAAAGCGCTTAGCTTGCTTAGCATCGAAGTTGGTCGTCATGAGCCAAAGTTTCCAGAATCGACCAATCTCCGAAAGAGTATCTGAGTTGCACGTGGCGATGATGTGCGCATAGGGACCTTGTCTCCACGAATCCAGACTTTCCGCAAGCGAAACGAGCTTGCGACATTGTTCGATGAGCAATGAGAGGGAGCTTTCGTCCAGGATCATATGATAAAATATGTTCCAGATGCTGGAAAGTTTATCTTCGGCGTTATCATCGGCTAGGAGCGTAAAAAGCAACGTGTTGCGAGCTGCCCCCCAAAAAAAAACATAGGCGAAGTGGCACTTGCTCAAACTGCCTGTGCTTACCAAGGATAGCGGCCTCATAATCGCAGCAGGTGAAGTCAAGCTTACGAGGTCCTAACATTCCAAGGGTCAGAAAGAAAGTTCACGGGCACAATACCGACACCATACCACTCGACGTCGAGGCATCAGCGTGCACCGTGTACAAAATATGCCTGGGATCACCACACCCAAGAAGTAGCACATCCGCCTTGTGTTCGGGGGGAAGTTCCTCTGTGAGGCAAATAGCAGGCGTATTTCCGAGCGGGTAAAAGAAAATTAGAGATGGCCAGTCCAAAAGGTGGGACATGGTTCAGACGGAATCCCTGGATGTACTACACGGGCCAACCGCCATGCAAGTCAGTTACTGTGTGGCAACGGGCGTACGGCTGACCTGTCGTACCACTTTTTTTTTTCGAGTATAGGCCAAGGCGTTGGAACAAAGGGAGGGAAGTGCCCCCGCACGCCGCTTGGCTTTTGTACGTAGCATATTCCTGTAGACAATCGGGGAGCAGATCAGGTACCCTTCGAGGGGACTGAGAATCTGAAATTACGTTACTTATACCGATTGATGGCTGGCCACAGAAGGCTCCGAGCCAGCTTCTGTCTGCATTACTTACGTGCATGAAGCGATGCATCTTGCGTAGACAAAGACAGAAGTGCCGAGCGATTGGATGGACGTTCATATGATGGTGCAGAAGTGATCCGCCTTAACTGTCCTGATGTGACTTCTAGATACGGGTTCGCTTGCCAACAACAAAGGTCCCCCTCCGTGTTGTTAACTGGTTGTTCTACTCTGCATCTTCAAACCATGGACCAGACGACATTATGCTAGAAGAGCTCAAAAATGCAAACAGAAATAGCTTCTTGATTTCTGATTGATTTCCCCCCCGCAGGTATGCAGCAATAATGCACGTTCGAGGTTGAAATGGGCATCTTCGATCTCCATCCACCCGCGAATCCTCTCAAAAGTTTCCTTGGTCGCTTCCTGGCTTGCAGTCCGCGGATATCTTGGACCTCGGTTCTGGATTGGGTAGAAATTACAATGGTCCAACTAAGAAGTCGGATTCGCACACTGAGAGTTACACGTACGAAAACCTGCCATCGGGTCTAGGACCGCTCGAGATTTCGTTGCCACACGAGCTGTGACACTGTCGCCAGGTGCTTTGCATCTTGTTCGTCCTTGGCATTCGAAGTTACTCGGTCCATTCGCCAGGACAAACGCCACGCTGCAGAACAGGTGATCTTAACATATACAAGACGCTTTTGTTGACCTAGACGATAGAACAATTCACCCTTATTGTCGCCCAGCTCGCAAACTTGGTCAGTGCTGCAAAGCAAACACGATTCACTATAGTGTAGACACGTGCTCTGTTTCTGATATCAAAATTGTTATTCTATGTACATCTATGAATCGCCCCAATCTGTTGTGTAAACTTGATGCTGGTTGACCGACGAGTTACATATTTAACAGTCAAATGGGAAGGCGGTCCTAAGGCAGGCAGCACTGAGAGGAGGTCAGAGCAACAACCCATCGAGGTCTTCAACGTCCCAACACCGACCCTTGCGACAGTCTTCAGACTCGTACGGTGTTTACCATAGGTAGCGCACCCCACTCATCATCCATAACGGCACATGCGAGATGCATTTTGGGTTTTCCCTACGTTCCTTCCTGACCGTTACTTCCTAAGGAGGTCACTATGTGACCAATAAGAGTAGTTGGAGAAAGCTGCAGATTTGGTTTTGCTTTTTTGGAAACGTATGCGCAGGGTTTCAAGCAAGGCTCATATCACGCGGATGGGACTACTCGGACACCGCAAGACTGGGTGTTTCGGCGCTGGGCGTCGAGGACTGGCATTTCAGTATGCCCTACTCCTCTGCGTTTTCATTTCTCCCGCAAGCGAACAACCCTTTTGCAATTAGGCATCATTTTCTGTGACGCTCTCGGACCATACGCTAGATAAGTTGCAAAATCAGTCCAAAATCTAGGGACGATAAATCCTCCTTACACTCAGTTTGCGGACGGAAACCTAGACTACTGCCCAGCTTGACTCCGTACATGCTGACTGCCGCGCAGATTTCGGCCTTGGGTATGGACAGTAGAGTCTATCCATAATCCCCACATTACCGACCATCGGATCCTTACAAACCGTGTTCGGCACTACTCACATTTCCAAGCATTTGGCAGCGATCCTTCGTTTTACCCCATGATTTTTGATACATTGGCCAACAAGTTCTTGACTGACGTCCGTCCAAACGAGCTGTGACGGTCTCACTACAGGCTTCGTGGAAGCTGTCTTTCAGTCGCTAGCATTCTTTTCCGAGGGCGAGCGAGTGTCGCTGATGCGGTCCGTCTCAGAACTAGTGTATGTCGCCATATCTGCAGCTTTCCTGGGAAAAAAATTATCCCCGGACACCTATGACGACAGTGTTCCTACGCGAGCTGTTCAGTGTCCGTTCCGGGCTTTGCCATCCACCTGGGCCCGAGAGCGCCTGCTTCAGTACTTTATCATGCGTTTTCAGGCTGCGAACCCTGATAACGATGACGATAAGCTGACGGGTGACCTCTCTAAAGTTTTTCGTGAAAACAATATCTCTCTCGATGTGGCATCACCCGCGGTTCTTCCAGTGATGTCAGCACTTCATATAAGCTTGTTGAACCTTCTGTTCTGGCTCTTTCCGTGGTGATGGCTGACCTTCGCGCCCTCTTCTCTCTGCGCGACGAGATCGACAAAGTCGTTTAAGAAGAGTTTGGGAACCTTCCTACGTTTGTCGCAGACGCGAGCCCATGGAAGTTGTAAGGCTCATGACGCTCCTAAGTGGGATGCGCTTTGTGGAATGCGACTTCCAGCTGAAAGATGGAGAACGCACGATCTCGGTACGAAAGGACCAATACATGTTGATTTACTCTCTCGCTACTCGACAGAATGAAGCCTTCTACCCTGATAGCCACAGATTTGTTTCGGATCAGTTTGTCCAAAGCCAGTATCCGGGCGGGCCAACGGCTACGTCAGGAAAACTTTTTTTTTTTTTGGGGGGGGGGAAGGGAAGCATATTAATCGTGAGTCTTCCGGGTTACACGTGTCAGGTTGTCAAAGATAAATGAATTGCGCACCGCAAAGGCAGGTACCTTGCTATGTACGAAATGAATGTATTAACCATCCTATACCTTTCTCTCTTTGACGTTACACCGACCGCTCCCGAGTGCGGGTCATCGGAATGGAAACCTCCACAAACCAGTGCATATAGCATCGGCGCTATGCGTTCAACTGACGACGTCTTGTCAGATTATGTCCCCATGCCACCTTGTAGAGTCAAGATTATTGGGAGGAGGCGGGCTTAATACAAACACAGGACTGCTGCGGAACTGATGTACAATAAATTCAGAAAAGCACCACGTACCCCCTGGCAGACTGGAGTGTCGGTATACCATAAGACCGCCACTAGTATTTTTATATGTGCCTTGTAACACGTGTCGCAGGGCAGGGATGAGATCAGCTGACTATTTCAATGTGCGATGGAGCCTATCAGCAAATTCGCACTTTACTTTTTTTTTGCTTTTGGAACTGTTTCGAGTAAAAAAGTATTAAAAAAAGCTGCTGCTTTTAAAAGTATCATTAGCACTCTAAATAGTGGATCTCTCGCTCGAAAAAACAGAAAAAGTATTACTTTCCATGCTTTTCTTACTTTCTGTCACCCTTGTTTGGCTTTAAAAAGTATTAAAAGACATTTATTTATGCCAGTAAGTAGGCATATTCCAGGACATCGAAAAAATAACACAAAGTGTAGTTTGAAACGAGTCGAGTGATATGGCAAAAAAAAAGGTATATCTGGGCTCGTGTAATAGATTCGCGTGGCCGTCACGGAGAACTCCTCTCTGCAAATATGTCAGTACAGCGGATAAGTGAGACTAATGACTTACACATTAACGCGCGTGCATCAACCTCCTCCTCAAGCGATTCCTCGATCTGGTCGTTCACGCTGGAGTTTCTGTCTGAATCATCTTGAAGAATGGCATATGCCATTCTAACAATGCCCTGAAGAACGTGAGATTTGCGATTCGCGACTGACTGGAAATAGCTTGATGTTGCGGAGCCCCAGTTTTGCTCTGAGAAAGTGTGTTCTGCGTTCGCTGGTCTTCCACCTGACTTGTGCTTGCGGTTACCCTACCAGTCCGTTACCCCTCTCCGAGGGTTAGGACCGCACACAGTACGCATGGAGGTGGACTCAGGAGCGACCTTGGGCTTGCGGTTGCGGGCCTACCAAAGCTCTCGTCAGGGGGCTTAAACGCTGCCTTACTAGGTTAGATTTATATACAGAGGGAGGTCCGCGTGACATAGCGTCCCACAGGCGTGACGCTGTGGGAGCTACGACCCTCCACAAGATAATTGGCATATCGAAGATGGGATTCGATGAGGGGAGGGAGGTGTTTCTCTCGTGCGGAGCTCCTGCATCACAGCCTGGATCAACGATAAGATAAACTATGACGGCGTCGGTTTATTCACGTTCACGCTATTTCAATTTTTGATATTACGTATTTCGACATTTGTATGTGTACACACCAACATACCCGCGCTTCGGTGGGATGCAAGGTGGCCCAATCGACTACTGCCAGTTCGTCTTTCAGCGCCTGTCGCTCGTTCTGGTTTTTGTTATCAGGCTAATAATTCCGCAATAGGTGTTTTACCGCGGTCATCTCCATGGCTCAGGGCCGTGTCGACAGTTTCAATCCTATATTGCAGGACTTCTAGGGCATGGTCTTATCTGTACAGCATGCTGTACGTTCCTGAGGAAACCAGTACTCTCCAGGACCAAGAGAAGCGGAACGTAATCTAAACGGACTACAAAACCCCAGGCGTTGCACCCGTTTGCGAACGGGAGCCACCAGACCACTGCCCGGCATGGCTTCGTACCCGCTCACTGCCACGCAAATTTCAGCTCTGATTGTGGGCCTCGGGTTCATGTTCATCACTCATGTGATGTCCAGGAAAGAGTCCACCCACCCTCCCAAAGTCCCTAACCTTTTGCCATGGCTCGGTGCTGTTTATGGCTTCGCCTTCAGACCACATAGGTTTTTGGCTGAATGCCAGTAGGTGTTTGTCATCATCTAGGAGTGTCTCCTGTAACCGGCCTGCAGTGCGAAGTTTGGCCCTGTGTTCAAAGTTATGGTTGGCGGGCGTAACGTCATAATCGTGGGGACGGCCGACTCTATCCACAATGCCCTCTTTACAGATCATCGGGTCCTTACAGCTCGTGTCGAGCACTACCACCATTTACATGCCGTCTGCCCTGACACTTCGCTCTATCCCATGATTCATGATACAATTAGCCATAAGCTGTTCCCCATCATTGAACGACGTCTGTCCAGGCGAGGCGTGGACGATGTCACTGCAGGCTTCGCGGAAACTATCTTCCGGCATTTGAAGCCCTTTTCCGGAGGCGAGCGAGTGTCGCTGAAGCGGTCCCTCACAGAACCAGTGTATGTCGCAGCAACTGCCATTTTCCTGGGCAGCAAGTTCTCTCCGGACACCTATGAGGACTGGCTTACCTTCTGGGATACTCTTCCTGTACGGTTATGTAGGCTTCCGTTCTGGTCTCCGCCATCCACCCGGGCCCGCGAGCGCCTGCTTCAGCACATCACCACATGCCTTCGGGATGCAAGCCCCGATAACGATGACGATAAGCTGGCAGGCGACTTCTCTAAAGTTATTCGGGAAAACAACATCCCTTTCGAAGTCGCATCTCCCGGGATGGTATTAGTGATGTTAGCACTTCATACAAACCTGTTTAACAACGTGTTCTGGCTCTTTTCATGGTTGATGGCCGACCCAGGCACCTTCTCTTCCCTGCGCGACGACATCGACAAAGCCGTCCGAGGAGAGTTTGGGAACCTTCAAACGTTCATCGCAGAAGCGAGCCCGCAGAGGTTGGATTCTCCAGCTTTCGCACTCCTTAACTCCGCCATTCTGGAAGCTACAAGGCTTGCGACAGTACAGAATGGACTACGGCACGCGGAATGTGATTTTCAGCTGAATGATAGTGGGGGCACGATCCCAGTGCGGAGGGGCGAATACGTTATGCTCTACCCACGCGCTGCTCAGCATCATGAAGCCTCCTACCCTGACAGCCACAAATTCGTTTTGGATCGGTTTGTTCAAAGCCCGTATCAGGGTGAGCTGACCCCTACGGCGGGAAAACCCTATTTTGCTTTTGGAGGAGGGAAACATCACGTGAGTCCTCCGTGCCATGTATGTCAGGCCGTTAGAAATAAATGCATTGCACAGTGCAAGGGCAAGTTCCTTGCTATGTTCGAAATCAAGGTCCTAACCATCCTATACCTTTCTCTCTTCGACGTTACACCGGCCGCTCTCGAGTGTCGGTCGTCGGAATGGAAACCTCCCCAGACTAGTGCACATAGCATCGGCACTATACACTCAACTGACGACGTTTTCGTCAGGCTACGTCCGCGTTCTACCTTATAGATTCGGGACTGTCAGGCAAAGGTAGGGTCGGAGCCAATCCGGGGAGGCCGTCGACGTAGTTATAGATGACCGGACATCGTTCAAAAGTCCTGGACTTTGCAGACTTTGATCATGACCCCAGATTGCTAGGGATCACTATGTACGATACAATGAGGCAGTATCACGTACCTTCTCGAAGACGAATATAACCCCGCAGACACTAGAACAGTCGTGTGCCGAAAGTTCTGAGTTGCACGGCCCAGTGGTATTTGCACATTTGAATTGACATACCGATTGCCATCGGTTCTTGACCTCCCGAAGCTTGTCCTTCGGTGTCCACTACTCAAAATCTCCTGCAAATCAGAGCGGCGTGGGAACCTCCAGTAAAGTTTCGGTACTATACAGCCTCTCCTGGACGAGTTCGCGGGGCGAGAGAAGAGTAGCCTTACCAAGGAAAGGGTGGTAGACTCCCATCGCAAACATGAGGTCCTATTCTCCCATTGTTGACTTTGTTGGTATCGCGAAGTAGATACCGGCATCTCGTACAATGAACTCCAAGGTGGCTGAATATTCCATACTGTAGTAGACTATTCTAGAATAATGTTCTCACACAGTATAAATACCCGAGCCTATAGGGCGAGGGAAATAATCAATTATCTTATCAATCATTCTCACGATCAAGCCTATACTCTACAGGTTATGAGCCCCGGCTCGTCGCTATAAACACTACCTCTATCGAACGCTATCTAAAAACTTCGCGTCACTATGTCGGGAAGCGCCGACAGCTTTGTTAACGTAACAACAAATACAAACAACGCTAATGGAGCCGGTAGTAGGGTACGAAACCTCGGCGCCATCTCCTCCTACAAAGTAGATACACTTAAAGACAACAACTGGCACGCATGGCGAATTAGAATGCAAAAATTCCTATGCTTGCATAAAGTCTTTAAGTACGCCGAGGGGAGCTACCCAAAGCCGGAGGAGAACTCGAGCAACAGTGCCGAGATAACGGCATGGGAAGAAGAAGACCTTATCGCGCAAACCCTCATATTAACAAATATAGATGACCAACAAATGGACCACGTTATGCATGCCGAGACGGCGGCACAAATGTGGGAAAATTTGAAAATGGCTCATCAGACACGCGGCGTTCAAACCGCTCTCATAGCAAAGAGAGAATTATTGAATGCTAAGTGTCCCGAGGGTGACAATATCGCGATGCACATTAACAAACTCAAACGTATGCGGAATGACTTGTCAGCCATGGGGAAACCGGTCCCCGACGACGAGTTCAAGGACATTCTATTATTAAACATGCCGGAGTCCTGGACAACGTTTACCACATCGTATATGGCAGGCCGGATAGCCGGGAAAGGAGTGGATTCGGTCACAGTGGAAGAGCTTACCGCGGTACTGGTAGACGAATTCAAACGAAGGCAGGGGACTCCGCAAGATCAAACATTATTTACTCAAAGGAAAGTAAATAACAAGCGGAAAGAACCTACAAAAGTCTGCAGTATCTGTGGACGCGATAACCACACTACTGACAAGTGCCGTTATAAGGGGAAACCCAAATGCGGCTATTGTCAGAAGTTAGGTCACATGGAAGACGACTGCTGGAAAAAGCATGGCAGGTCGCCTAAAAAGGCTAAACCCGGGCAGGCTAATTTTGCCTCGATCACGGAACTGCCTATGCGTGACATACAGGACGACGAACAGGTACTACACGCAGATGGGAACTGGACATCTAGCAGTAGTAGTACTAATACTAATAATAGCGCATTCAATGTATCGTACGAAGGAATAGACGAGCGCGTTGAATGGTACACGTGGGTAGCCGACTCAGGGAGTACGGCACACATAGCAAAAGATAAGATAATGTTTAGGGAGATGGTCCCTATACAAAAAGTGATCCGGGGTATCGGAGATCACACAATTACAGCGTACGGTGTCGGGACAGTCATGCTACAGGCACGTATAGGTAACAAGACTTCCGTAATTACCTTGCGGAACGTATTGTACACCCCCGACGCCATACATAATTTAATTTCATTAACGCGCCTTGATAAGGAGGGCGGCTCCTCTGTCTCCGGGGGAGGACAAATGAAATTATATGATCAAAAACATAATCTATTTGCGATAGCTACTTTACATGAAGGGATATACGAACTACGCGTCCGCAGGCATGAACCTGCAGAGCGCGCGTACCAGGCAAGAACCTGGGATGAATGGCACCGGCGTTTCGGGCATGTTGGAGTCAAAGGACTCCAACGCCTTCAACGCGAGCGGTTAGTAGATGGACTTACCGTGGCGCCATCTCCGATTGTTGATTGTCCTGCGTGTATCGAAGCTAAGCAAACCCGAATCCCGTTTCCAGAAAAGTCCGCGCCGAGGAACACACAGCCGGGTGAGATGATTCACACTGACGTGTGGGGACCAGCTCGAATAGAAGCCCTAAGCGGGCGCGCGCGCTGGTATATATCATTCATCGACGATGCAACACGCTATTGTGAAGTTAGATTTATGGTTAGTAAAGGGGAGGCGTCAAATAAATTGAAAGAATACCTCACGTACCTCGAACATCAACTGGGACGTCGAACGAAGGTCGTGCGCGCCGATAACGGACAAGAATATATCAATAATGAACTACTTACCTGGTGCCGAGAGACCGGCGTAGACCTCCAAGTCACTGCTCCCTATTCACCAGCCCAGAACGGTATCGCCGAACGTTTTAATCGAACGTTGGGAGAGCTAGCTCGCGCCATGAGGATTGCAGGACACGTTCCTGCATTCCTCTGGCCCGAGGCAGTCACCCACGCGGCGTACGTCCATAACCGTTCCCACACACGAGCGTTGGCGGGAGCGACTCCATACGAGAGGTGGACGGGACATCGTCCCGACGTGTCGCATTTCCAGGAATTTGGTTGCCCTGTGTGGATAATGAATGAAAGCGTCAGTATCAACAAACTGGACGCTAAGTCCACACAACTCACCTTCGTGGGTTTCTTAGACGGCCCCCGCGCTGTCCGTTTCTATGATGCCCGCACCCGATCCATCAAAACTTCTCATAATTTTCGTTTCCTAAAAGATCCTGTCAGTACGCCAAAAGTTCCACCCACCTTGACAGACGGTATGCCGCGCGAGGGGGAGCCGGAGCCCAAGGATGTGGCTGACAAGGACGCGCTGGATACCGAAAATAATAGAACAGAAGCTAAAAGAGATCAAGAGCGCGTCAGTAAACGAAAACGGACAGACGACGAAAGAGATACTCACCAAAGGAAAAGCACAAGACCCAAGGTAGTGAAGGACTACCGGGCACTCAATGACCCTATGCCGGAGTTGTCAGATAGCGAAGGCGACGACTTACCGGAGTTATCCGGAGACCCCGACGAGGGAGAACTCGAGGAAAGCCCTGCAGAACGGTCAGTGTTAGTATGTGCAGCACTAAATGAAAGTGGTGCCTTACCTGACAACCCGAGAACGCTGAAAGAGGCGCGTGACTCACCCGAATGGTCGGAGTGGGAAAAAGCTGTCAAAATAGAAATAGATCAGCTACACCGAATGGGGACGTGGGAACTGACAGACTTACCAAAGGGTAGGACGCCAGTATCCAACAAATGGGTTCTCGTTCGGAAATACAATAAAGAAGGGAGATTAGAAAAGTATAAGGCGCGCCTGGTAGCAAAAGGGTACTCACAAATACCGGGGATGGATTATACGGATACATTCTCACCGGTAGTGAGGCTGGAGACAATAAGAGCAATAATAGCGTTAGCGGTTTCCCAGGACTGGGAGATCCAACAGATGGACGTAAAGGGGGCTTACCTAAATGGCAAGCTAAAAGAAGAAGTCTATATGAAACAGCCCGAAGGCTTCGAGGACGGTACACAACGCGTGTGCCGGCTAATAAAAACATTGTACGGGCTGAAACAATCCGGAAGAGAGTGGAATCTCGAACTCAATAGACAGTTAGTGCAAGGAGGGTTTAAACGCCTATGGTCAGATCCCTGCGCATATGTCCGACAGACGGCAGAGGGAATAGAAATCATCACAGTATGGGTTGATGATCTCCTACTGTTCACATCGCGACAGGGGCTTATGACATCATTAAAAGCACAACTGCAATCTATGTTCGAGGTTACCGACCTCGGAGACCCGAAGAAAATTGTCGGTATAGAAATCACGCGAGACCGGGCAAAAGGTACTTTATTAATAAGTCAAACCCGGTACATAGAGTCTATACTACGGGCGCAGGGATTAGAGAGCGCGAACAGTGTGAAAACACCTGCGGACACGAAGGTTCAGATGTTCCCGGAGGAGGAACGGGGAGAAGCGACTAACCAAAATAAGTATGCTTCCCTGATCGGATCTTTGATGTATGCCGCGGTTGCCACACGGCCTGACATCGCCTACGCCGTAAATAGATTGGCCTCATTCACAGCGAACCCAGACTTAAGGCATTGGGTTGCAGCCAAAAGAATATTAAGGTACCTACAAGGGACAAAGGACTACGGTATAGTGTATAGAGCAAAGGAAGGCAGTACTACTACCCAAATATTTCAAGGGTACGTAGACGCAAGCTTTGCCAATACTGAGAACCGCGCGTCTATCACGGGCTATGTATTCTTAGCTCAAGGGGGAGCCATTGTTTGGGGCTCGAAGAAGCAAACCTTAATCACGCTGTCAACAACCGAAGCGGAATATGCCGCGCTGGCTAAATGTACTCGAGAGTGCGTATGGCTACGAAAGCTATATGCAGAACTAGGGTACAGACAAATAGAGCCTACTAAGATACTGACAGACAGCGAGGGAGCCCGAGCTCTAGCATACAATCCTCAGTTTCACGCCCGGACGAAACACTTCGACATATCTCATCACTACACGCGTGAGAAGATCGCCCAAAAGAAGGTCGAGATTTGTCATTGTCCGGACAGGTACCAAACGGCAGATATATTTACCAAAGCGCTACCTAGGGACAAGCACGAGAGGCATACCCGAGAGATGGGTATGACCCCGGCTTGAGGGGGAGTGTTGGTATCGCGAAGTAGATACCGGCATCTCGTACAATGAACTCCAAGGTGGCTGAATATTCCATACTGTAGTAGACTATTCTAGAATAATGTTCTCACACAGTATAAATACCCGAGCCTATAGGGCGAGGGAAATAATCAATTATCTTATCAATCATTCTCACGATCAAGCCTATACTCTACAGACTTACAGATACCAGCGCTTACCTCTGAGCCAGAAATTATGTTTATCCCCCACTCCTTCCATACGAGTCGTACGACAGCCTCGATTATCAGCGACGCTCCGCCGCAAAGTTTCTGTATCCTACGTGGTTGCTTACTTGGCCATATTTGGGGAACAGGAACAGGATAGGTTCACCTGACTACGCCACTTACAAGGTGGTGACATTTCAATCTACATAATCTGATGAAAAGAATTCCAGCCTATCGTGAATGAAAGCTACTTTAGGGGAGAAGCTGTGACAAAAAGAACGAACCAGTAAATCAAGCAACTATTTCGGGCCCCGTTGATAAGGGGTATTTGCGCCGCAGGTTTTATTGTAAAATCTTGGTCCCAAGTTGTACGTATCTGCCGATGGCAACTGGACCGGCCGGTAGAAATGATGTTTTTGGCAGAGGCCAGCGGATTGAATGATGACGATATGGCACGTGTCACTTGAAGACAGGACCTCATAGGCTTGATGCAAGATGAATCAGATCACAAATTGGTACTATGTCTCGTTTCGCCGTTCGTGCTAGTGCTGCTAGATTTAACCTAGGAATGGTCTTTATCTCCATATGAACGTCCCCTACACTTCCACCAAGATGGAGGTCCTGTCCAGTATGACTTCGTCTGTGTTGTCAGCCGCGCAGATCTCAGCGATGGTCGTGGGCCTCGCGGTGGTGGTCATTTCTCGTATAATGTCCACGAGGGTTCCCACCTACCCCCCACAGGTCGAAAGCCTTTTCCCCTGGATTGGATGTGCGTTTGGTACGATATTCAGACCGAGCAGTTTCTTGGCCCTTTCCCAGTAAGTGCGTGCGGCCACGTCAATTCACCATGCATAACGAATGTCTGCAGAGCGCAGTATGGACCTGTGTTTAAATTCCTAGCGGGGGGTCTTAATGTCATTGTTGTATCGTCGCCGAATGCCCTCTCTAGCGTCGCTCTCGCTGATCACCGTGCCCTTTCATCCCACGTTCAGCATTATGAGCATTTTCGCGCGCTCAGTGTGGATCCTTCACTTCGTCCGAAAACCTACGATACCATCGCCCATAAAATATTCCCCGTCCTTGACCGACGCCTGGCGAAGAGGACACTGGGTGATCTCACACCCCCATTTGCTCAGCTCGTCTTTGACAAGCTCAAGCTGTTCTCTGATAGACCTCACGTCTCACTCACGCGGTCCCTTACAGAACCCCTGTATGTCGGTGCCAATGGCGTGCTTTTTGGGAGTAGTTTCCCTGCAGATACATACGAAGATTTCTTCACTTTGCTCAACAGTCTTCCGAAACGTCTTTCCTTGTGTCCGTTCTGGTCCTTACCATCTAGCAGAGCACGCGACAGGTTACTCCAACGCATCTCTGACTATCTCGAGGGGGCGAACCCTGTCGCTGATGACAAACTGGTGGATGGTTTCATTGCACTATTTAGGGAACACGACATCCCTATCAAGGTGGCAGCCCCATCGATTCTGTTGATCATGTCATCACTTCACCAAAACACAGTTAATGTCGTATTCTGGCTTTTCGCCTGGTTGCTGGCGGACCCTTCTGCTCTTTCCGCTGTGCGAAGTGAAATTGACAGGGCCGTCAGGGGAGATTTTGGAAATTTTCAAACCTTCCTTGCAGAGGCCAGCCCAGAAACATTGGATACTCCGTCTTTCGCACTCCTCAATTCTGCGGTTTTGGAAACTATGAGGCTTACGAGCGT
>JANFAE010000875.1:0-23282 GCA_024613145.1 Pisolithus marmoratus | reverse complement strand
AGAACCAACCTGGAGTTTTTCAAGGATTACAAGCCGGACGTCAACATTGTTATTACGACGAGTTTGGACGTGCACTGACACCGAAGGAAGCGTGGAAGGCGCTGTCTCATAAGTTCCATGGCAAGGGCTCGGGCAAAATGAAGACCGAAAAACGACTGAAAAGGATTGCGGAGGAGAAGAAGAAAGAGGCTATGGCCAGTGGTGACACCCCACTGAGTATGAACCGCGCCTTCCAAATTCGACAGGAGAAAACTGGCCAAGCGCACTTGTGCTCTCTGTCGGAAATAGAGGGTAAGTGGCTTCACCACGATGTGAGCGCGGTTTTTAATTTGACGTACTTCCTTTGTAGTGCGGTTCCTCAAGCTTCCGAGTTCTTGGAGCCCCCACCATTATCGAAGGGAAAAACCGAGAAGGCCAAGAACAAGAAGAAGGACGGAGCGAAGAGTAGCTCGACACAAACACAGGATGACAAGGGGCTTATTACGCTGCCAGCACCGCAGGTATCCATCAACGGTACCACTAGCATCGACGGCATGAGCCCAGCACCTTCAGGTTTCTCTTCTGTTGGACCAAGATATGACTCTGGTCGCCTGCCCCTTCTGCAAGGCCTGGTTTCTCTAGGATATCGTCTACTGTGGATTCGCCGTCACATTCCCATGGTGCTACGCGGCTTCTGGAGAACGGACTAAGGTGGCGTTTGGATTCGGGTCGAAGAGGAAAGCTGTGGAGGACGGCGTTGACACACCCCAGCCAAGAGACGATAATGTGAGTTCTTGGGGATTCAACTTTGTGTTCTGTTTCCTGTTTTTCTTTGATTTGTGTAGAGATGGTAACGGTCACCGCTGTACTTCTACCTCATAATTTGCACCCATCAGCTGCAATACATGCGCATGTGGACAGGAACAGGTCGTTTCGACTTTCAGGCTGGTCGTGTGGTGTCCTTGCTGTATTGTGGACGGCAGGGCATGGTGTAGTGCTACTACTTCTATACACTTGAACATTGACTTCTCCAAGACAGGTCAATACCACCGTGGGTTCACAGAATCCTCCGCGGCAGTGAGTGTGTATGGGTCAGGTAACGCATCGAGGTGTCTGCAAGGTGGGCCAACTTCATACAACGAAGAGGGTAGAGTGTCGGTTACCGAATAATAAGGCCAATAGGCAGAAGACTCGTCGAAGTCATGACGAAGTGCTACCTAGACAGGCAAGGCTTTAATACATGGTGAGCCGATCCTAGTGCCGACGAATTGTTCGAAGTCCACAGGCGGCCGGCTGGCCCGCCATGTACTCTCTCAAAAGCTCGCAACTCAAAAGGCTTGCTACCACTTGGTAATACGTACTATACAATTTACTCTACGGGCCTTTGGGCACCGCGTCTTAGTAGCAGTCTACTTGTTGCGGTATATAAATATAGAAATCCTCTCTCAAAAGGCTTGCTAATATCGCCTTCTTTATTTACTCGGGAATGTGAATGGAGGGCAGATGACGGCATCGAGGCAAGGGTCGACGGAGGTGATCGTCCACAACAGTAAAAATGGACGAGCGCTTCAGTGGGTGACGGTGATTCCCTTTTAAACGTTACTGGTACCGTCCTGGCTTGCGTCAAGCAACGAACTCCGTTCTCCATTGAATCGTTTAAACTCGGGTATAAAATGGACTGCCGATAAGCCAGAGCTCACCGATGCATCACTCGGGAATGTGTTGTCACAAGTAGTCCTCCGATAAATATTGATAGTTGGTTAACCAGCGCCCTGCCCCCAACCTTTGATGGTACTCAGAATTCTCTGAGTTAAGTACCTCGATAGGGTCTACGTACCTGAGCAGCTCTCTATGTGGAGTAGTAAGTCTGTTTATCCCGTAATTTTTTAAGTCGGGTTGACAGCATCTGTGGCGTAGCTTCGCTTATGAGGATCAGGGTTGCTGCCGCTACTCGGGCTTGTGTAAATGGACAGAAGTCGTCTAACACAAAAGAGGCTCCCAACCCAATCCATGACATTGCCGCGTGGGCTTTTGGTGAACGTCCCAAGTTTCGCTGTGAAATGCAACTCACATCTCACCCTTCGGGTTCTCATCGACATGTGTCCTGCAGGAGGAGGGATGACTTACAAGGCAGGTATTGTACGGCGGAATCATGTCTTACTCCGGCATGACGACATTTTGACAGACAAAATTCTTGATAGTCGCTGTAGAACTCCGCAACGTCCGACGAGTCCTTCGTGCCGATAGCGTCCCAAACTTACTTTTAACGAGTTTATAAACCGCTCTCGGACCAGACAGAACCAGTGACCTCTCCAGTCATAGCAATGACCAGCGACGCATTTGCTTACTTCTCGACGCTTTGCTTCGTGGGTTTGCTTTATGCATGGAGGATTCGGACCCGGCGAGGTGGGCTGCCGCTACCCCCAGGTCCGCGCGGGTTGCCTTTGATTGGCAATGTCTTCGACGTGAATATCGCTGAACCTTGGTTAACCTACGAAGAATGGGGGAAGCAGTATGGTGAGTGAAGTGTTGTGCCGTGGAATGGTGGCACTCAAGATTATCTAGGTGGTATCGTGCACGCGAAGCTGCTTGGCAAGGACTTGATTATTCTCAACAGCGAGAGAATCGCACGCGTACTTCTGGGACGCCGGTCGACTATATACTCTGATCGACCACACATACCTAGAACAAGCTGTAGGTACCAGGACAATCAGGTGTAAAATGATGGCGTCACTGACGCATGCTTTGTAGTTTTGGCATGGACTTCAACACTGGCCTCTTGCCGTATGACAGTGAATGGAAGTTGCATCGCAAGATGTTTCGTGTGCCCTGAACAGAGGAGCTGCGGCGACGTACAAGTCACTGGAAATGCGGAAGATCCACCAAATGCTTCGGAACCTTGTTTCGTCCCAGAAGAATATTCAAAGCATGTTTACACGTTCGTTTTGGACGTCTTAATCGCCGCAAAGGTTCTGATAAGTGTCTAGGTTATCAGCAGCCATTATCATGGCCGTTGCATACGGGTATGACGTTGCTCCGCAGAACGACCCCTTCGTTTCCAAGCTCGTACAGCTATTGTCACTATTTCTGGACGCATTGACACCAGAGCGAGCTGCTTTGATCGGGGCGATTCCACTTTGTAGGTCTTGCTGCCCCTATGTGGATCGAAACTGAAGTTGGCGTCCAAGTGGCATACATTCCTTCGTGGTTTCCGGGAGGACGGTACAAGCAACGCGCAAAGGAGTGTCGTATCCTTGCGAGAGACATCTTGGACGACCAGTTAATTATGTGAAAGGGTGCATAGTACGTACCTGTTTAGGGTCATGTTTTTCTGGAGAATCCGCTGATCCAGTTGTCACAGGATGCTGGTACGGCCCCGAATCATTGGTGTACGACCTAATCCGGGGTCCGTTCGGGAGTGGGGAAGGTCACGAAGATGCTGTGAAAGCTGTAGCGGCGACCGTATTTTTGGGTGAGCTAGGCCCTGCATCCTGTTCCGTCGTGATAGTCAGGCTCACATCAGATCAAGGTGGTGCAGAAACCGTCTGTGTTGTGCACGTTGTATGGCCATTTTTCTGACTAATTGGCAGACTCATGCCACTGTCCTTGTTTTCCTCCTCGCCATGGTGCTGTACCCTGAGGTACAGACTAAAGCCCAGGAAGAGATCGACCGTGTAGTGGGCACCGATCGCCTTCCGGGCTTTGATGACAGGCCGAACCTTCCGTACGTCGAAGCAGTGTTCTTGGAGACTTTAAGATGGCATCCGGTATCTCCTATGGGTTAGTTGTTTCAATTTAGAATCGTCCATGGCCAGACAAACCTGCCAAACAATAGGTCTCCCGCACATGACGACGACAAGCGATATTTTTGACGGAATGTACATACCTAAAGGCACGTCATGGCAATTGTTAAGTTGTTCTCATCCTGATCGGCCTCACCTAGGCGCGATCGTTATTGTTAACTTGTGGTAGGCCAATGATCTCTCGTAGAGTTCTCTGGGCTGACTGGTAGTATATAAATGTAGGGCTATGGCTCATGACGAAAGGCATTTTACGGAGCCTTCGATTTTTTAGTCCCGAGCGCCACCTTACACCTACTGGAGATTTGGGAAAGGATATTGCAGTTAGTCCATACAGTTTCGGGCGGTGCGTTCGCTGTCGATTCCACCAAGCAAGCGTTCGGGCTTGATGTTTCCTTGCAGTCGTTGCTGTCCCGGGAGGTACGTCGCGGACATGAGTGTCTGGGCTACCATCGTATCGGTATTAGCCACTCTGCGGATCGAAAAAGCAAAGGATCATTGCGGTAATGTGATTAATGTGGTTCCAGAGTTCACAGGTGGATTATCGAGGTCCGTGTCTGTCCCCTTTGAAACTGCCAGAGATGCTAATGGAGTGATTTATATGAATGACAGTTCTCCGAAGCCATTCTCCTGCGCTATCAAAGCGCGTTCCGCAGCTGCGGAACAATTGATCCACACGAGCCATGTTGGAGACTAGGACGATGGAGAAGACACGGCTTGCATTCTGCGACGTTCATAAATTGTACAAACTGTACGCGATATCCATGGGGATGCAGAACCAGCTGAGCGGACTGGCGAACTAGGAGTTGATATCCGGGGCGAGAATTCGCCGTCGCCCAACCAACTACCTACCAGGAGCGACATTTCATAATTAGGTGACCGTTCCCCAGAGGCGCTACACTCTCACGTGTCAAGTAATTTAGGTAAAGTTTATATAGGTAGTTTGCCTACTGCAGTACATCTCAGTCACTCGTTTTCCAATTGTGTAGACAATAATCATAAGCCATTCAGAGTAGGACATAACGGATTTGATAATTGAGTGGTATAGGAACATGAGTAACTGGGGTGTAATACTGCGAGGAAGAAACTAAGATGACGGAGGCTACGTTGTGCTTGTCTTGGGATGACTTCCGTGAGGTTCTCCAAAGACCATATGCCACAATTCGGGACCGTCTCTTATCAGTGCCTTCAAATGCACAGGGTCAACATTTGGTAGAGGAATGTTCTCGGCGACGTACAATGACGACTTCTACGGCAATTAGCGCGATAATGACTAGCTCCATACGATGTGCTGTGGACTGAACGAAGTCAGAGTCACCACAAACGGAGTCATTCTTGTAAACGTACCTCAGTGAGCAGTTGGCGAAGAATAGATTGCACCTATAATCACAGCCCTTAGTTCTCCGATTTGCCCTAGACCGCATCAAGAACACGACTGACCTCTGTTGCATAAGTGATCTTTTCGTTGACAGCGTTCGTTCGCATTTTGACCTCCAAAGCTCCTGACATGGCTTTGAAAAAACCTTCCAGCTCTGGTTCTGCCCAGTAGAGGTCTGGGATGTCAGAGAAATTCTCGCGGTTGAGGTTGAGGCCTTGACGGAATTTGAGAAGTGCGCCAAGTTTCTTGATCAGTGCCTCCCGGCTGAGCCCAGGTTCTCCTGTCTTCTCTAGAGCATGAGGAAGTTGGGCAACTGAGGAAAGATAGTCTTCGAGGGATTCTTCGAGGACCGCTAACGCCGCCGACCGCGAGAGAGCCTGCGAGAAGGCGTAGCGAGCGAGAAGGGTCGCTGTGTCGAGAGCTGGATCGGGTGGTTGGAGAGCAGGGGCCACTCGCTGGATCCTGGAGGGGCGCGACGCGGCCTAGGATGATCAAGTCACCCTGTATCCGTGTTTTCCTGGTGAGTGAAGCGACGGTTATGAGTTGTCGAGCAGGTGACGAGAGACTGCATACTCGCTGGGATCGGATACGAATTCGAGGCTTTCCGTTTCTGCCTCTTGAAGTGACCCTACTTCACAGGGTGCGAGCACTTGTTTCGTGAACTGTCGGGCCTCCTCTTCCATCGCTCCCCAACACACGAAACTGCCATTCGGAAACACGAAAAACCTCTCCATTCTTACCCCACCTTGGAACCCACCACGCGTCATGCAATTTCTGCGAGTGTGGGGGTAGGTTGGAACGTAGACGGGTTGGGATGTAGCGCTCTGCGGTTGCGAAGGTAAGGACGGGTTGGATGCTGCTGCGAGTAGGAGTCGGATTTGAGCGAATGGGAAGCGAGGCAGACGCAGTACGTCTGAGGGGTGTGGATGCTTTGGGTTTCTGCTTGATGTTCTCACTGAAGGTCGTTGCCACCCGCTCGTCTGAAGATGGGCGAGAGTGTGCGAATGTTGGGGTCGTCGCCGACCACACAGCACCGCATGTGCGACGAACCGAACAATTTCGAGCACTGCGAAGGACGTTCATTCTTTGACGTCGAGGCTGAAGGATCGACTTCCCGATTGGGCAATCTAATACAAAGCCTAATAACAGGTCCACCGAGTGCAATTAATACATTCGACGGTGGTATATACATCGACTAATTCTAATTAGGCTGCGTCTGGTCGCAAGCATGTCAGGACCAGAAGGAACCAACTAGGATGAGCGTACCGGTACGCTCCGACCGGTCGACTGCGTCTACTCGTCGTCATAACCCTCCACGGGTCTCCGTGATCGTTGAGGTACTTTGCAAAAGATGAAGTCGCATTTTGTCTGGTGTGCAAGGACGACTCACCAGGATAGGTAGTGGGGATTAGTTCAGGTTGAACATAGCCAAAGTACTTTCGCCTGATTGGGGGCACAGTGAAGGCAAGAACAGGACCTGAGATTCCGATGAGAAGGGAAAAGAAGATGACAGGCCGCTCATGTGCAAGCCATTGCTGTGTGCCAAATGAGCATGAGGTCTACGAGACCAAACTCTGGGACTTACAAGGGATCGGTACGACCGTCGAAGCGGTGCAACGATGGAAGCCATGACGAGTGCTTGCGTTCGTTGTCACTGAGCCGGGACTAAGTCAGTATGATATTTGGTCGTGTGTGCGCGTGTTTGTCAAAGGCCTTGGAAATAAACAACGCGATCGTGGCGTTGTGCTGGTCCTCCGGTGTGCGAGTGGGTCCCTGTCGTGTTTAGCTTTGGGTGCAGCTGTGAACTAATAGGGTTTATTTTGCAAGTGCTACTTTCTCTTTGGCGGGGGTAGAGCAGATGATCTAGCCGAGAAGAGCAAACGGGCGTCTGGCAGAGAGATTAAGGTTGAGTATTAGCAGTGTCATAACTGTAAGCGCGCCTCTTTTTTTTTTTTTCAAAATATTCTTCTCGTCGTTGTCCGACGGTGTACTCATGGCCCGACTGCGACGGGACACAGCACAGCAGATGCACCCGTCCCAGCACACGTCGCTCCCTTCAAGACCCCTCCGCATATTTGCAACCGGGACGGTCTTCCTCACCCACACCCTCTTCCTGCCCTCCTATCCTCTCCCGGGCAGCGCATCGCGGGCACAAGCAGTTCACACATCGCGAGGAGGAGCGTCTGGTCATATCCTCACCGTGCTTGCCCAGCTCTGTGCAACCGTCCCGTCCGCCGGCGACGTCGAACCCATGCTTGTTGCGTCTCTCGGCAGCAATGCCGAAGCCCAGCGTCTACGCGACGTACTCGAAACATCGGGCGTCCGTACAAAGTACTGCAAGATATGGCCTGGTCTCGGAGTGCCCTCCGCATGGGTCATGCACGCTCGTGACAACCGCGAACGAACCGTCATCAATCACAATCCTCTCCCGGATGTCTCACACGAAGACTTCGTCGCATTGCTAGGACCAGTCCTTGCACCAGAAAATTACGTCGGATACACCCAAAACCAACTCCAGCCACCCACGGGCATCGTCAGGGAACAGCAATCGAGTTCCCCTATCCCCATCTTTCCCAACACTCTCGCACCTTCAGCACCCCGTCCATCCACCTCCACACGCCCAAATACTTCTTCCTCTTCACACTCAGCTCCTCCATCCCCCCATGCGTTCAGGGTCCCTAGTCAGACACCTCACTCTCCCGCTCCGTTCGACTGGCTCCACGTCGAGGGCCGCAGCATACGCACCACAGTTGCCAATATACTGGGTGTCGATGGCCTCGCCAGAGAGCGGAAGTGGAGATCCCACTGTGTGATCAGCATTGATCTGGGCCGTAGAGCACGCGAGAGCGCAGAAGTGGTGAGCTGGCGCTCTTCAGTCTATTACATCCTCTGATCTTGGCCTCAGCTTCTCCCTCATGCAGATGTCATATTTCTATGCACCACGACGTTTCCATCCCTGTCATCCTCACCAACATCACCACCAAACTCTACACCCACCCTCCGCGCGATACTGCTCTCCCTCGCTCGCCATGCGCAGCCGCATGCCCTACTCGTTCTGAATGCGGGTCGTGAAGGTGCCGCCCTCCTCAGCGTTCCAACTCGTGAATACTTGCAAAGTTCAGGCTGGTCTCCACCTCCACAATCATCACAATCCGCCTCTCACGCCCACTCGAATTCAACTGTCACCTCGAATGGCACACATCCCCGGGACGGCATGGAGAGCGTACGTTCTGGTTCAGATTTTTGGGCAAGCGCACGGGCGGCAGATATGTCCCTAGCTTCACGCGACAATGTGGATTCCGGCGGTAACATGAACGGACTGGGAAGTAACCATCACCGCTATAGTGGAGAGTCCTTCCACCCCTTTGACGATGGCGATGAAGGTGAAGACGAGGATGGGCATGGGGAGGATGGACGACATACGCCTCAGCCTCGTCGAAAGGAACCTGTTGAGGAGGAAGACGTGCCGGACGAAGAAGGCGCGCATGCTGCGTTCGTGGCGGGCATGATATGGGCATTGAGTAGACGCCTTTTACCCGGCCCACCTTATACACCTGATAATCACAACAACACGAGCGGAGATCGAAAGGATGGGAATGTGGCAGACTTGGGAGTGCGTTGGAGATTAGATGAGTGCCTTCGGTACGGTGTATTTTTGACGGCCACTTTTCTACTGATGTTGACTGCTATCAAACGCAAGGTTTGCTACGGAGATTGCGGGTCGCAGGGCTTATGCAGGTCCGGCTGCGAGTAGCGCCCCCAGCATGGTTGGGAGTACGGTAAAGGAAAGCAGTGAATGGGACGGACTAGGCGAGGAGATGCGTCGTGCTGGATGGTTTGATTGATACTGACCGAATTCCATTTTTTTCTCGCTTTATGATTGCACGAGGAGCGATGCATATCATACTATGGATAGCCAGGCTACTTCGTTCTGTGACTCTGCAAAAGTATGCCTATATACTGGGAGGAAGGGAATAATCAGTTTCATTGAAATCTGTTGGCAAAATGGCAAAAGGTTGCGGAATTAGCTTCGTTTTTTTCCTGCTCGCCGTACGCATTATTGTTGTAAATTGATACGAATACTCATTTCCCTGGACGGCTCGTGCAGCGCACACATTCATATCGGCTTTGTATATTCTTGAACCTGTTGAGCTTCCCAGCCCGCTGGAAATTATCTATCACAATCCTTGGGGCGGGTTCACCGTAGGTGGCCTTTACCAAGTCTCATTGTAACTGAGCTACATACCCTCAGTCCCTAAGTCTGGTCTTTCATACTTATTATACCTCACTTTATACACAAATCCTACCTTCCCACTTGAGCTGTGGGGAGGCCATATGATTCGGTATGGTTTAACTTGGGTACCGAGGTAATTCAGAGTAGATTTCACTGGCGGATTTCCCATCAATTTCGACGTGGATTTGGTCATGGACTTCACCATTATTGGATGTTGATTGGAGATTCAGTCGGAGCTTAAACATTTTGCTAGGCAGCAATTCCTTTGAATTACGGGTTATTCCATTGATCTAGTGGCTCTACTCAGAGCTGAGTAAATCAAGATAAGCCGGAAGGAATGCTTTAGCGAGCTGCTGCGGTTCAGTATGGGTGGGTATGTCTGTCTATGGGTGTTGATGCGGCAGACCCATGCCGCATATTACCTAACCCACCCTCGATATGCTGAGACCTAGGTGCCATATACAAAGTCTCCTTGCTGGCATTGCACTGGCAATAACAACAATGACTTTTAGTTCAATCAGACGTTGCAAATGTGGCTATGGGGCATGCCTGTACGTGGTTGCGGTGTTTTATTTTTCTTAGAATGTAAATCTACTGTGTATAGTACTAAACAGTGTGAATTCAGTCAGAAAACAGGAAGTTGCAAGTGAATAATATACTATAAACTGGTCTATTCCTACTGGATATAAAGACTTTCTGTCCAAGGTGAAGTTTTGTGACGAGTAGCTATAAGTCATATTAGGGTTGTTCAGACCTGATTTCGACAGTGGATTTCCCGTTGATTTGGGCGTGGATTTGGGCATGGATTTGGAATGTGAAATCCATGCGAAATCCACTTCGAGCTCTGACATCCCTCGATTTCGCATGGATTTCGCTACTGTACCACAGGCGGAGTTTGAAAACTACATGTACAGCATACTAGTAGTCACCGAGTAGATAACACACTGTATCTACATACCATCCAACCATGCCCACTCAGTCCGAACAGCAGCAGCTCACTGCAGCAATCCTTCCAGCCTATCTTGCTATGCTCAGCTCTGAATCTCAGGCTCTGGTGGATCCACAGACCAGCTCAGACTCTGATTCTGACTCAGAGGACAGTGGAAGTACTGATAGCTTATCTGATGCTGAAGATATGGAGATACCCACAGCCAGTGATTCACTCTTGCAGCTCATGGGCTTACTCCACTCTTGTAGATATCTGGCTGAGCGCCACACCATCCCAAAAAGTGGTCAAAACCTCCACTTGCTTCTTGGTGATTGGAAGCATAATAGGCCAGATATATTTCGTGCATTTGTCAGGATGACCCCAGAGTGTTTTGATGCTCTCCTGGAAATTATATGCACTGATCCAGTGTTCCATAATCAGTCCACTATCCCCCAGATCCCTGTTGAGCAACAGTTGGCCATTGCTCTCTATCGATTTGGCCACTATGGGAATGCCATCAGCACTACTATGGTTGCACTCTGGGCAGGAATTGGGTATGGAACTGTTCGCCTTGTCACTAACCGTGTCATCAGAGCAATCTGCTCTGAGACCTTCCGTCATGCATCACTTTCTTAGCCAACACCTGCTGAGCGTGAGGAGGCAAAGAAGTGGGTAGAAGAGAACTCATGTCCAGCATGGAGGAATGGTTGGGCCATGGTAGATGGAACTCTTGTCCCTCTCTATGCATGGCCTGCTTTCTATGGCAATACTTGGTTTGACCGGTGTAGGGAAAGTATCCTCCCTACCAGGATATTTCATTTATTTCATTGTTTTTACTTACTGATTTGTTTTCTTTTATCTTTTCTTGTCTTTTTACTTAGTGTTTGTGCGCATTGTGGCTTATGTAAGCCCACGCGAGTACTTCGAGTGTACTGTACATACTTAGAAGAATAACAGACGAGCTACCCCAGACAAGAAGCCGGAAATAAGACGAAACAGACTCGGAATATTAGTTCTCCCTCCCCAGACACTCAGTAAACATTATCTTGGGTTTTATTTGGATTACAGGGCGCGTTTTTCAGTCTTTTCTGCTTACTCTTTGACTCTACACCAGGCAACTCAAGCCTCCTGGGTCAAATTCACCCCCCTCTCTCACTAGGAGACTTTGACCTATTCCTAGGGTCTTTTCCCTCTCTTCTCTACATCTGGAGCCCACCGCGAGGGGGCTGTTTTGCTTGGTGACCCCATTCCTCCCCCTACCTCTGCACTTGCACACGCGTTTTCTCGAGAACTGACACGCCGGACCTCTCGCTTTTCTGGACTCTGATTCTACTCGACGAGACCTTTCGAACGAGGTCTTTTTTGTCGCGTCCGCCGCAGTACTTCCAGAGATATTCTTATTTTTGCGGAGAAAGGCTCTGTAGGACGAAAATTGGAATAACTTGGGACTGGGTGCGCCGTTTTCTCCGGTTTCTCGTTCGCCCACTTCTCCTCGCACGCCTCTACCATCTTCTGAAGTTTCGGAGAATTCCATCGAGCGGTTCCTCCCCAGCGCACTGCCGTCCTCCTCCCCTGCCATAGCTTAGCTCCCTGGCACCTCCTGGTCGCATTTTGAGCTGTTTTGAGTTGTAGGAAACCCTTCCCCACCATCATAGAGTCAGTAGATGACCCCTTTGAGATGCCATCAGCCCCTTCGAGACCCCAGACGCTTCGAGACTCCCAGACGAACCCTGAGCCCTTCGAGACACACTCGTGACATAGACAGCTTTGTTAGACGCACCCGCTTCATTCGTAGATGTAACCGGACGTTATATCATCATTTTTCTTGTGCATATTGCAGTCAAGCGAGGCTGCAAAATTGAGAATTAGGTGTTCGAGTCACAACAGTGACTGGTTTCAGTTTTGGTGGTTGAAACCACCTCGAGACATATCATACAAGGTTTCTGCATCCTCTCCCCCCCTTTGTGGTTCGTTGCCACACCCTCACTTCCCCATAGACGTTCGAGGTTGCATCAAGGCGACCCCACCTCTTTGTTTTACCCTTCGAGACCGACTGTTGACAGTCGAGGCTCACGTTTAACCCTGGTACTGCTGTCAATTATCAATTATGACGTGATATATATTCTCTTGAGCTTCGTATATACTACTCATGATGGAAGAAGCATCCAGACTGTCTCGAGCCCCACTTGAGTTCCCCCCGGAGTTCTTGGGGCAGGCCAAGGACTTGCCACATTACCTCGAGGACGTAGTGGAGTATGGTAAGGCCCAGGGCGCAACAGATACCTCGTCACTCATCCAGTTTGCAATCAACGGAGCACCACCCCACACTGGAAGGCTCTGGAGCTATCTTGTGGCCAGCGCGCCAATCTTCGAGCGATGGGAGAACTTCCAGGCACTTGTGACTCTCCAGTACCCTGAGATTGAGCCAGTCAAGGATGTCCTCGAGTACTTCGAGGAGTTCTATACCTTCCTCAAGGGGACTCGTCGCAGCGAGCTAAGCTCAGTTGCAGCTCTAGGGGACTACCTTCGTCATTTCCAGGTCTTGTTCTTGGCCCTGGTGAGTTGGAATGTCTTGGAGTTGAGCCATTGAGGCCAGCTATTCCTTCGAGGCCTCCCACCACAAGTCGAGCTCGAGGTTTCAAGGAGGCTTGCATCCAGGTATCCCCTGTTCAAGTTGGGCCGCCTGTGGCCTGTCGAGGTCATTGTTTGTGTTACAAAGGAGGTTATCGAGGAGGGGGTAGGCCGCTCACCCCCTCATCTAGTTTCGAAGGATGCCTTGTCAGCTTGCGAGTTCCCCGAGGAACCCTCTCAGCGTGCGCACTCGCCCTCAATCAGTTCCCCATCAGACACCCCTGTGGAGTACTCTCGGTCTCGTTCTAGAAGATGCTCCCAGGGAGAGGCACACTCGAGCTCGAAGCTTCCCCCTCGTTTCCCCCTCGAGGCATGCCCTCGACCTTTGAAGACTCCCCCTCCTTCCCCCAAGCATGCTTTGAGCAGCTCGTCCCCTCGCTGAGTCACTAATGCAGGCTTGTGGCACACTGTGGTTCAGCCACGGCGGTGTGTCCCGGATAAGCAGGCGGGTGAGTCGGCTTTGAACTCGCTTCGAGGCTCGAGAGAGGACCAATGGTTGCATCCATGTCGAGTTGACCATTTGGAGAGTACAAAGGTTTTCCCCCCTCATTCCCAGTTCATGCCTACTAGGGCTCGTGACCTCGGTTTTGCCTCGACTCGCTCTCGTCAACCTTGTGAGTCCTCGAACACCCCCTCGAAGAGCTCGTCCCATCTCGTGCCTCCCTCGAGGCACTCTCCTCGTCCTGTCCCCTGTTGTGGGTCATGTCCAGGGAGGTCTTGCTTGCTTCGAGGGACCCCAGCCTCGCTGTCGAACCCTGCCCCTGCGAGTTTCGAGTCCCTTTCGAGAGTGTCGGGTCGCTCGCTTCCCCTTTGAGAGGCTATGGCTTCGAGCAGATATCCCTCTGCCTATCGAGAGGTCCTGAGGCGCCAAGTTTGGCCTCGAAGATTTGGTTTTTGTTTCTTCTGTGGTTGCGAGGGGCACATTCGAGCGCAGTGCCAAGTTTTTGCCTCGTATCTAGTGGCAGGAAAGTGTGGGGTGGTTCGAGGTCACGTTGTGCTACCTACAGGTGAGGAGATCCCTCGTGAGGTGCTCGGGCACACATTACAGGCTCGTTTGGACTTCTGGGCCCTCGCTCGTGGCCCAGGAGGGTTGACTTCTTGGTTACCTTTCCCCCCTTTGAGTTCAGGATCAGTTCCACCCCTTGCCACCTCTCGAGTTCGACCCGAGATGACTCCGAGGAATCCTTTGAGGTCACGAGCTACCCAGTCCCCTTCGAGGGTCGAGTGGTCCCCTCCGCACTACCCTCAAGCTCCCCCCCGAGCTTCGTTCCCCCTTCGATTCACCCTCGAGTCGCTTTAACTGCATTCCCCCTTCAGCTGAGTAGTAGTTTTGTTTCTTTTATGTGGTTTGTTTTGTTTTGAGCTCGCATTTTCACATTTCTAGCTAGAGTTTTGTTTTGAGGATGATACCCTTGCCTCGGATTATGATACAGCTCGGTAGGTGATGACTGGGGACAGTCATTATTTAAAGCCACCCTTGGATGTAGGGAAAGTATCCTCCCTACCAGGATATTTCATTTATTTCATTGTTTTTACTTACTGATTTGTTTTCTTTTATCTTTTCTTGTCTTTTTACTTAGTGTTTGCGCGCATTGTGGCTTATGTAAGCCCGCGCAAGTACTTCGAGTGTACTGTACATACTTAGAAGAATAACAGACGAGCTACCCCAGACAAGAAGCCGGAAATAAGACGAAACAGACTCGGAATATTAGTTCTCCCTCCCCAGACACTCAGTAAACATTATCTTGGGTTTTATTTGGATTACAGGGCGCATTTTTCAGTCTTTTCTGCTTACTCTTTGACTCTACACCAGGCAACTCAAGCCTCCTGGGTCAAATTCACCCCCCTCTCTCACTAGGAGACTTTGACCTATTCCTAGGGTCTTTTCCCTCTCTTCTCTACACCAGAAGTCAAACTACTCTCTAAATGTGCAGGTGAGTCTGGTTGCACATCTAATACTATGGAACCCATTATACACCCTACTTTATCAGATTGTATCAACCCCTGATCTGCAGATAATTGACTATGTTGTTGGCCTTCCAGGCAGTCAGCATGATTCAACTGCATTTGCAGAGACATGTGTCTACAAAGAACATGATGTACTCTTGGGCAGAGATGAGTGGATTTTTGCTGACACAGCATATCCCCTTCACTCTTGGTGTCAAGCACCATATAAGAAGTGAGTTTTTTTTCATATCTGGGTACTGACTTTTCTCACCCATTTCAGACCTGAGAGTGAGGACAAGGACAACTCTGTTTTCAACTACTATGTCTCCAAAATTCGTATTCGGTCTGAACATGCTATGGGTTATCTCAAGGGAACCTGGCAATCTCTCCGAGGGCTTCGTGTTCGTGTAAATGATGAACATCACATTGAGTATGCAACCCTTTGGGTCATCAGCTGCATCCATTTGCATGCATTCATCATTGGACATCAAAAGGGAGTTAATACTAGCAGGGACCGTTTCTTTCAAAAGGGGATGAAGATCTTGGAAGAGGAAGCAAGATGTGATGCTGAATTAGGTGATATGCAGGCACAGAAAGCAGATGAGGTGGAATACAATTGCTCAGACACATGGGATATTGAGTTATTGGAGGGAAAAATCAAAAGAGAGGAGTTAAAAAGGGACCTCTTCCTTTATCTGCAAGGTGAATAATGGCAGGAAGAGTGGGGGATATTGAAAAGAGAGTAGGGTTAATGAAAGGATGGGTAGAAAGGAAAGAAGGAGATATAAAGGAATGACAAGGGTATCTGCAGAATCAGTTCTACTAGTAAAGATTAGGGTAGCACAGGTATGAATGGGATGCAAAGGAATGTCAAGGGTATCTGTAGAATTCAGTTCTACAAGTAAAGATCAGGGTGGCACAAGGAAGAAATGACTCAAAGAAATGACAAGGGTATCTGTAGACCATCCATCTAATGGGGAAGGTTGGGATCAATGACTGGGACAGGGTATCCAGCACGAAGACGAGCTAACTCAATTTGCTTCTCCATCATGAGCAGTTCATGAGCACGCTGTGCAGCTGCCTGTTCTGCCTGAGCCTCCAAATGCATGCACTCCACAGTGATGGCAGTATCATGAGCAGCCTCCCGTTTGATCCTCTCCTTCTCAATGCAAAGCTTTGCATTAGTCTTGTTCATCTGAAGATGTGTCTGGCGCTCAGCCTCTGCCATATCAGCAACAAAGTCTTGTGGACCCTTGCGCTTCTTGGCAGATCTGACCACAGGAGAGTCAGAGGCATGCTTTGAAGGAATGGTTACCTTCAGCTTCAGTGGAGTGGCATCTCCCCCAAAAAATCCTCCTGGAGAACCAGGAGAGAGGGGATCAGAGCCAGGGAGGTCAGCATCTCCAACAGGGGATGGAGAGCGAAACTATGACTAGTGAGACAAGCAAATATATCTGATGATGGGCACACTTACCTCCTGTTCCTCCTCCTCCTCAAGAACACTCAGGTCTATTGCAGACTTGCTGTTGGCAACAGCCTTCCGACTGACAATTGGGCTAGTCCCCATCAATGCATGCATGCATAAATACCAGGGGAACTTCTCCTGGATAACCTCTGCATACAAATCACTACATACACCCAGTATATATAAATCTGCAACTCACCCCAAGCATTGGCTGCAGTACTACCCTCTTGAAGCTCTCCCTCCCTCCCAGAGGCTACCAAGCCATGACCTGTCTCACCAAGGTCCTGGTGGAAAGCCATATATGTGGATTTGAGACTGGCCAACTTAGTATCAGTAGCTGGTATGCTATGATGAAGGATATGATACTCACCTTGCAACCCAGTTCTTAACAACACCCCTCAGTGCCCCAAGGTCATCCTTAGACCACTCTGAGTCCTCAGTGAGGAAAAGAGCTGTAGCAATGTCAGCACAGTGCTGAGCAAGACTCTTGCCTTTGCCAGTTGGGGTTGGGTCTGGGTCAGTTCCCTTGTCAAAGCCAAAGATACCCTTCCATGTCACAGAGTCTTCAATGAGGGTTAGAAGTGCATCTGTAATGTGGAAGTTCTCTAGCTTTGACCAGCTATGAAATAATTAGCACCTCTAGTTAGCAGTAGAAGGGCACTCACTGGATCAAGATCCTCTTCTTAGGCTCCAGATTGTTCTCTTTCTCGGAGTCCACAGAGTCCACAACTGCACTCTTCTTAGACTTTTTCACACTCAGAGGTTGAGTGGAAGGCTTAGAAGACTTGCCTGGGTTGGTTGCCTGAGATTTCGCCATAGTAGAAGCACTAGAATCACCTGTAATACAAGGGAATTGAGGTAGCTACGATGCTAGTAAAATATTTAAGCTCCGACTGAATTTCCTAATTCACTCGTGAAATCCACTTGCGAAATCCATGTGGTGGATTTGGATGACCAAGTGGAAATCCACATCCAAATCCGTGCCCAAATCGACGGGAAATCCGCCGTCGAAATCAGGTCTGAACAACCCTATTGTATCCAGTTTTGGTTCAAGTGCAAGCACACAACTGTACTTTGACTGTAATATTGCACACACATGCCATTTTCAAACTCCGCATGTGGTGTGTAGCGAAATCCATGCATATGGCCAACAAAAGCATCATATGCTTTGGCTCAAATCTGGTTCTATCGTTCTGCAGTTCTCGGTGACAGCCAACTTTTATCATAATTGGTAGATCGCTAAGTAAAGGTAAGACGGAGTAGCATGATTGGCAATCGCGTGCTGACGTGGCGGCCTGACAGCAGCGAATCATACAACTCCATGTATCATCATATTTTTGGCCAAGCATAACTGAGAGGCCTTGTTCCGTCGTTTGATGATCCGCTGGCATGGGGAGAAGTGCCTGCGTTTAGGCACTGATGAGCAAGTGATACTCGTGTCGTGCTGATGGTGTATGAACCTTGTCTAGCAATAAGATGGGCAAAGGTCGGGAACCAAGACTCGCCTATAGTTGACCCCTCCGCCACGTGGGCGCTCCGTATCCATCGCCAGTCGTTCCAGCAACAGTCTTCTCCAGTTTTCCCTCATCTGCACATCCGAATATATTCCAGAATAACACCGGGACCCATCTGCATCAACCCCCCGATACGCTTATTACCTGGCGGGCTCAGTTTCTGCCATATTTAAATATCTCACCAAATTATTCCAGTACCGCTGATGCTATAAAGGTCGGAATAGTACCACAGCTCGGGTAGGTACTACTTCACCTTCGTCACGTCGTCAAAATGATAGTTTCTTGGCTGTCTGCCCATAATTCACTTTCGCTTCTAGCTCCGGTCTTCTCTCCAGAGTCACCAACTTTTAGCATGCAACGCAGCACTAATGTACGTCCCGAATCCAACCCCCGGGTCTTTGTCCTGATACGGAGTCCCCCAGCTTGCTGTGTACGTTTCCCAGACACATTACTAGCATGTCTGTTGAACTGATCGTTATACCGACTCCCGCCTACTGTTTGTGACGCATTATAGGTACTGGGGCCAAGATTCCTACGCCGCGAGTAATCCAAATGACACCGCCAACTGGCAACAACCGTTATCGTATTATTGTAACGTGCGTGTTTCCTTGAATGTCAATTCTTTTTTACATATGTGTTTTTGGGCGTAACCACCACCATTTCGCAGGACGACGCCATCGACACGTTTCCTATTGCTAGTTTGAACAAATTCTTCGCTGGGGGCGATCTTCCTTCCATCAACCTTGCGAACGTGTGTCTTTCTCTTTCCGAGAAATCTGCAACTGCCTAACCCAAACTTTGATCTTCCATTTTTCTCTTTATTCGCTCCCTGCAGTCATGCGGAAATACCCTCTTCTCCGGTACATCGATGCCCAATTGCACCTTTTTAGGCCCCGACATCGAAAACTGCCAAGCTGCAGGAAAAATTATCACTATTTCGCTGGGTGGAGCGGCCAGTTCGGTTGGATTTTCGAACGACTCACAGGCGCAAGCGTTTGCGCAGACGATTTGGGATCTCTTTCTTGAGGGGAGTAGTCCTGATCGTCCGTTTGGTTCTGCTGTATTGGACGGGTAAGGTTTCTTCGAGCAGACCTCAACGACCATTCTTATTTACATTCTTATTTGGGTTCACAATTCTCTAGAGTCGACCTCGATATTGAAAGTGGCAATCAGACCGGCTATGCCACTTTCGTAACCGCGCTCCGCACACTGATGGCTAAGGGGAGCAAGCAGTACGTTCTCGTCTATTTGGCCTTTTTACATCCATCTCAGGAATCTCTTGGATCTTTGATTAGGTATTATATCACTGCAGGTTGGTACCACTCATCACTTTGTCAACTTGTGTGGAGAGGAAAGCTAATATTCAACAAATAGCTCCACAATGTACCTACCCAGACCCGATCATTGGCTCAGCCCTCAATACCGTCGGATTCGATGCTGTCTACGTCCAATTCTGTACGTGCCTCTAGCATTGTACTCATCGCATGCGTTTTTAATGATGATGGTGTTGCAAGATAATAGTTTCTGTGCACTCAATAACTATACCAATCCGAAGGTGAGTGTGCCCAGCAAAACGGATGGCCAGCATCTCATGCGTACATGACGCCTCTGCATGACATTTCACAGGCATGGAATTTTGGTTCATGGTACATTCCACACTCTCGAATGATCAGCCGAGTGCTAACGGATGCGTGATATGGTTATAGGGACAACTGGGCAAAAACAGTCTCTCCAAATCCCGACGTCAAAGTTTACATCGGTGCCCCCGCATCCTCGATTGCAGCACAGTACGGATACGTCAATGTGTCGATGTTGGCGACGATCATTCAGCAGACGCGGAGTCAGTACTCGTCGTTTGGGGGTGTGATGTTGTGGGATGCATCGACGGCCTACGGTGCGTGTTTTCTATCAAAGGTGATGGTAGTGAGTGAAGTGGATGTGCGTTTGAGGCAGCAAATTCGAGGTACGATCTGGCTGTGAAGAATATATTAACGGCTGGTGCGACTGTGGTTGCGACGTCAACGCCAACCAGCGCTTCCACTGCTACGAATTCCACTGTTACGAATTCCGCTGCTACGACTACCACGGCCAACACGACGACACGTGCTACGGCAACTGCAACTGGTACTATTTGTTCTGGTGTATCTGCATGGTCGGGTAGGATAGCGGTAAGTATTCGCACACCGATCCGTCGACCCAATTGCGCTGACCTGATTCCCCTCGTCTCAATTCAGTACTGGGGCGGAGACCTAGTGACTTATCAGTGGGTGATCCTTGCCGACAAGTCGGCTATGTGCGCCGACCATAGCTGATCAATCGAACCACCACCTAGCGACAAACTTTGGTCAGCAAAATGGTGGACGTACGATGATGTACCGGGAGGTGAGTCCATCGGTCACATTTCATGGACACGGTACTGACTGTAGCGCACGCTTTGGTTTACTTTGTTACTTTGTAGGTCCAGCAGAAGTATGGATCGACGCCGCGCCTTGTTAAGATTGGCGATTGTCGCGTCTTCTGTAGTCCAAGACCACGAATTAGGTCGCCCCCCACCCTACGACGAATGTGTGTCCGTTTTAGCGGGTGGTGTCATGCAAATGGCCATCTAGAGGATTCCGTCGTCACTTCATATGCAGGGAGGACGTGCTGGGCACTCTTTTTGTGATCGAAGGTGGCTGTACGTCTTTGCGAGGTTGGGGAGCCTGTGAACATCGAGGACCTTTGATGGGGGAAATGACAAAGTGCATAACTTATACACCACTTTATGCCACTCCTCTGTACGCCTAGGCGCTACACTAGCATAACACATAGATATACTATGGAACACGACCGTTGATGACGGTGGTTTTACTTTTACAACGAATAATTGAAAGTACGCCATAAGAATGGTTCTGAAAATCGTATATAACCCTACTCTTGAGTTGCTACGTTCCATGGTCCATGCTAAATAGACAGCACATGTAGCTCTGTAGGTGTCTGTATGTATTACTGTCCGATTGGGGAGCTTTTAAAAACCACTCTCAAAAGATGGGTCGCGCACGGCCAAAGCAGCGGAAATTCCGCTCGACATCCCAACCAGCGTCGCCTTCGCTGCCACCCACTGCATCGCTTGTCGCAAAGGCACAGGATCTCATCATACAGTGCGATTATCCACTCGCTCGCAAATTCATAGAGCGTATTCTCTCCAGGGAAGATGGCACCCCCGCCGAGAAAAACCAAGCTAGAGAAATGATGGGCGTCGTTCTACTCGAGTTGGCGGAAACCGATGCAGCCAAGGAGGTAAGGCCGCCTACCGACCTCTAGGCCAATGTTCTAAGCTCGTATCCATCCATGGTAGATGTTTTTGAGCTTGGTGCCCCCACACCCGGATGCTCCATCCCCACCACCCCCATCAGCGTACCTCCATCTTGCACAGCTATCCGATGACGACCCCCAAGTTGCCTTGTCTCATTACCAGACCGCCATCGACCTTCTTCACGCACACCTCAAGGGTAAATCACCCATAGTTTCAAACACTGATGATGACGACGACAGCGAGACCAAGAGTAACGTCGTCCGTGCGTACTTGGGAATGGTAGAGATTTGGATGGATCCAGCACATGATCTATGGTACGTTTGACCGTCACGTCGCGTTCGTCGGCGACATCTGATTCTGGTGTCACTACTAGCTTTGATCCAGCGGCATCGTCCACGTGCGATGCTTTACTTTCTCGCGCACTCGAAATCGATCCTCAAAATCTAGAAGCGCTGCAAACCCTCGCTAGCGTTCGTCTCTCGCAGGAGAAACCGGAAGAGGCACTGCGAGCTCTCCGTACCTTTCCCCCACCAGATCCTACTAGTACGGACCCCCAGACTCACACGTCTCTACTTCTGAACGCTTTGTCTATACCCGTTCGAATCGCGCGCGCAAAATTGTTGTTGGAGTGCAGTGCCTACTCCGACGCGCTATCGCTACTCGAAGGCGTACTTGCTGCCGACGATGCGAACGTAGAGGGTTGGTATTTGATGGGATGGTCGTGGTGGTTATTGGCAGAAAGGCGAAAAGAGGGAGATATGACTGTTGTTCACGGTCTCAGTGAGGAAGGGGAACAAATAGAGTGGCAGGACATGGCAAGAGACTCGCGGGATTGTTTGGAGACGTGTCGGATGGTGAGCCATTTAGCCCGTAGTTTTGTAACATCATGGGCCGTGTCACTGACAGGTTTTTCCAGCTCTATTCATCGCAAGCGTTCCCAGATGAACCTCTGATGGACCATGTACAAGAGCTGATCCTGACGCTAGAAGGGCTCGGTATTCATCCGTCCCCAGCTGACGAAGAGGAGAGCGGTGAAATCTGGGAAGACATTGGTGACTCTGATGACGATGTAGATGTGGAGATGAGCCTATAAATACTTACAGCCAAAAGTATCCGGCCTATGATACAAAGAAGTAACTCTTGGATGATGCATCTTAATGGCCACAAACTTTGCCACGCTTTATTTCGACAAGGTACCCGCATCCCGATCGTGAAACCCGCGCACAGCTTATCTATCACTCTTCGGAAAGTGCTGTCCTGGGTATATTTCGCTTGGGGGTGCGTGCGAGAGCAACATAAGCGACGCCCAAGTCCAATCTGATTACCGATTACCCATCGGTGGCGAGTATGTCATGTACATACTAAGCTATTCTTAATTTCCTCTGAAGGTACCGCGTATTATATTTGCTTTAAATACTTTTCAACGGACCTGTGTATGGCGTCAGACCCAACATCCTTGCTTCTCAAATACACCCTATGCTATCTTCCTGATGGTGCGGTTTCCCGAGGGAGGCAAATCGGCTACAATGCAGACTTCTCCACGCAAACGACCCAACGCCGTCTCTTGGTCATATATCGCCATGTATGACGACTCCCAGCAAGTCATGCTAGCCTCTGTTGTCACCATTGCAAGCTTGCGTGCAGTGTCATTGTCATTGCCGGTCATGGCCTCTCCGTCGAGCGCCATATGCGACACCTCCTCTGCGCCTCTTCCCATATAATCGCCGAATTGATCATTCTCGTTGACCTCTTCTCCAGACAAGTCTACAATGCGTTTGTGCAAGTAGTCAGGACACGCGCCATCATTGTCATAGAATACGCGAACATCCCAAGTGATGCCGAGAGCTGATAAAACGCATGCAAGGGTAGCATCATTCCTTTGAGGCGCTTCCGTAGCTTTTTGACCTCCATCTCCTTTTCTACGGGGTACGGATGTTGCAGACCAAAACCGAGATACCCTCCTCCAGGCAGAAGATCAGGATTAGCCAGGAGTGTGTAAAGTAACTCTGCCAGGCATCCTTCGTAAGGTGCCGGCGAAGAAATGACTGGAATCGGCTGATCTTCGGGAATGAAGTACAGATTATAAGTCAGCGTGACGCGGTGCCCAGTTC
>JANFAE010000874.1:0-23362 GCA_024613145.1 Pisolithus marmoratus | reverse complement strand
TTCCGAGTATCCTCCGGGAGAACGACTGATGGGAGCGGTCGCTGGCGGTGGAAGTGACGACCACGAGAATAGTCAACTGATGTAGCTTCGTCTGCTTCAGATTGGGAAGGCGAGTTTGAATTGGAACCCTGATTGTCGGCAGTCGTCGACGTCCTCACCAACATCTTGGGTGCCTTCCCAAAGCTTCCGAGGCGCGTCTTACGGCCACTGCTTGGTGTAGTCTGACTTATCGGACTACATGCTGGTGGATGTGATCCGGGAATGGCAGCATGCACCCCCCGCATTGGATCAGTGAGTTCATGCTCTGGTGATGGCAGAGCCAACGGCGAAATGTTGACCCTCGCAGCAGCGACTCGCATTGTCGCAGCGACAGTGGTAGCATCAGGGACTAAAGTTCTGAGCGCCATCAAGGGACAGTTGCATCAATTGACCGCCTGTGGAGTGCCTTATGTCATTTAGTGATTTACGAAAGCGGCGCCCCACTAGCGACGCAGAAGGTGGTGCGAGTTTGGAAAGAAATTTGTCAGGTGTTGATGCAGGATTGGCTTGAGAATTTTCGTGATTGTTGCGAGAATCTTCCCCACGCGTGAAATCTGGCACCGGGGAGGACACGACTGCATATCCAGTGATGAGTGAATCTGAGCTCGATTGAACGATGGGTGCCGCTTTAACCGAAGGTGAGGGGTTTAAGCTATCCGAAAAGGATGCCTGGACACTACGCAATGGTGTCTCTAAAACAGAACGAGGAGGATTGGGCGTCTTGAGTGGATTCCATTGACCAGAGGCATAAGCTGTCATGAAAGACACCCAGTCGTAGTCGGAGTTGTAAGAATCAATAGATCTGTAATCTGGGCCACGCGATACGGAACCGCTGCTGTCGCAATTTGAGGTGAAATCTGGGTTCGCGCGACGTTAGGGTACAGGGAATGTCAAGCCAGACAATGGGGTACGAATGAACACACCGTTCAAATCGGTTGGATGGTCACTAGATTCCGATAGTTCGGTATCGGCCCGCGTGTGGCCAGGAGGCTTGTACGAGGTCTGATGTGGTTGAAATGTGGCAAGAAGGCAAGGTGAGGAAACATACCTGCAAACCCGAAGACGTGGTCAAAGCCGACGGATCTGGGAGAACAAAAGACGGTGTTCCTTCGACAATGGAAGCGGTGGCAGGCCTTGACGGTCTCCGAGCGCGTTCACGGGATTCAGGTAAGCGCGGAACAGGCATCTGGAAAGACGGATCCTGCAGAACGGGAAAAGGAGTCCGTAGAGATGGGAAAGTAAGCTTAGAGCCCCCTGCGGTGTTCGCCGTGGGTGTATCTTCCATAGTAAAAAAATATAGTAGGGGGGATATTTGGTCTATACCTCTTGGGGGTGGGCCGTGCAGGTATCAACTCGGATGATATGTACTGACGCGACGATCAAGAAGGCTCTCATAACCTGGGTACGGTGTAGGTCAGCGCAATAAATAACACAAAAGAGAAAGGACAGACCCAGAGCGGACGATGCAGGTGGGTGAGTTATTAGGAAAAGCGTTGACACGGTGGATTTGTAGGGTGGAACTGAGTTGTCGGCTGTGGTGCCAGCTAGTGCCCAGCCCCGGAGCTGGACAGCAATGGAGGGGCCATTAGTGAATGACTAAGCACCCCACCTCATCACACCCGCCCGCCCTCGACGTCATTCCGCGGCGGGCCAAGCGCCGGCTTGATCATTCCAAGGGGCATGCAGCAACATGTCTCGAATAACCCTTGACCATGCAATGACATCTCATACGTCTACCACTACAAGCATACACCACATGTACAATGGCAGCGTCAAGTTGTCGTTTTGGTTAGTAAACCCTTCCAACACCGACACCACCGTCACTACCGCAGCGTATCGCAACATCTACATTGATCACCGTCATATATCATCAGAACGTGATTTTGTGCAAAAGTCAAGTAATAGAAATAAATGCCTCACCGAAAAATCCTCTACCAACCCGAACAGGCGAAGACACCACGCACACACAACCAGGGAAAACACGAACGCCATGCTACCTTCCACCGTTTTGGGAGAACCCGCAAACCAACGGTATCTCCCAATCCTTTTACCAATGATCGAGGCCATGGCATCACCCACGCCCAACGCGAGGATCCCAGTGTACTGATCCAATTGAGATGGTCTGTGGGGAGCAGTTGGCGATGGATTATTTGGCAATGACCACATTTACACTCACCCTTCAAGCCAAAGAGGCCCTGCACATCCAGCGAGGAGATAGAAATGACTTAAAATGGCCGTCCCACTATCCTTCTGATCCAAGAACTCGTTCATGAACAAATGAACAGCTGCTCCGAACGGGTAGACGGCAAAATATCGAACATATTCTGCAAATATGAACAGGGCAAAGGCTGCACTGAACGAAAGATGCGTGAAGGCAGGCTATGATCATGCTCTTGGGTAAGGGCGGATTCAGGGTTGCAAATAAAATCAAAATGACTGACGTCAACAGCCACACCTGGCAGGAACATCGCTACCGCCAGCCCATGGAAGAACTTTCGACGTGCATTGACACCCAGCGTTGGGACATGCTTATCTGCGGCATCCAATAAATCAGTCGCTACCTGCGTGCTGTTTGGAAGTTGGGGGAAAGTGAGACCCAGCGCCCCGGTTGGACTTGTTGGAGGCACGCCTTCGGTGGCCTTCTGGCTCTGCGTGGCACCAACGGGAACAACTTGAATTACGCTCTCCCCTGGATGCACCGGAGTACTCCGTGGCCAGTACTTCCGAGATCTTGACAATTGGCGATTCCAACCAGCTACGCTGATGCTTCCTAGAAGTGCCCAGTACGCCAAAAGGAGCGGGCGAGTCCACTTCTTCTTGCCTTCTAGAACCCAAAGAATCGCCCAGAGCCATGGATCTCGCCTACCCAAATTCCACCATGTCCACGATCCGATCAGCCCTGCAACAATGACAACTGTACCGAAGTAGAAGCCCGCAGCAAGTGCTCGCCTGTGCTTAGGCTTCTCCTGTGGAAAACGAAGGCGACGTACAGGACGTTGGGCTATGTGGCGAGATAGGAAGAGAAGCGGTGAAAGCAGGAATCCAGTGAGGAGAGATCCTCCTATGAGGGCAATCTGGAATATTAGAAGGGGCGTAGGAAGACGGTAGGTCTTGATGAAAAGCGTAGTCCTCGGCCAGATCTCCACTGCTGTTTAGTAAAATGGGTAACATGCCTCATAGAAACTCACTTTAGTCCTGGTGAGACCGAGCAACTCCGTTCCGAGAGACAGCCCACCAAACGCAACCAAGGCCAACTCGCCCAATGTGAGACCCCCATGAGCCATGCGAAGCGCAATGTACAGGGTAAACTGGTAGAACACGGACCCAATGATGATCTCGGAATAACTAATATCTGTTCGCCATATGAACCAATCTGCGGAAATCAAGCAAACAACCACTGACTCTGCCAAATAGCAATATGATGCTGCGCGAGGAAGAACCGGACAACCAAGAGGATGAGCGTGAATACAAGAGCAAATGCTGAGTACAGCCAAGTGCGGCGCATCTCACTGCGAGGTACTGAACCGCGCTCGCCCTCGGGGACGCTCCGACGCCGGCGGTAGCGTGCTTCGTACCATGAAGAAGCAAGGATTTGGACCACGAGGATGAACGAACAGAGTACTGCGTAGTCAACCAGGGTCCGCCTTGACAAGATAAGAGCCTCGAGTGCCGAGAGGGGCGACTGGCCATTCGTTAGCACACGAGGGGCTTCGATCAGCCATCCGCGTGGCAAAAGCCCAGATTCGGGGGATGCAACCTTGCGTACTGCGGATAACAGAAAGGCTACAGCGATGAGGGGTGGTAACAGCAAACCAGTCGAAGCACCATCGTCCGGGCACGGCCTGTACAAAACACGGTCACAAAAATGGTCGAGAATAAGGTTCACAGTCTGACCGGAAGTTCTTTGGCACGCTCATCCACACAAATCCAGGATGAAGCTTCATTAATGGGGCAGATATGCCGTTGTTCCGCTTTCCTTCCCGAGGTTCCGTCCGAGGCGACAGCGGTCTACCGTCCTCCTTGCTCGGGGAAACCGATGACTTGGATAGTGACGTATGCGCCCACACGATGTACCCTATGCAAATAATTATCTGGATGTCTATTTCTGAAGAACAAAAAAGGAGGAGAACGTCAGGAGGTGACCCACTTAGTGCAACAACACTGCTTACCCAACAATAGAGAGCAATCCGACATGTCTATATGCTTGTGTGCGCGTGCTAATTGCTTACTTGCCAGAAACAAGGAACTGAGCAATAAAAAAGACTCCGCCAAACCCCTGGCATTTGCCGAAAATGTGAGCGTATTGGCTGAGAAGGGTATGGCGAATTGTACAATAATTGCAGCGGGAAAGAGATGGTAGAAAGTAGCATGCATTTTGTGACGCAGGAACGATGCAGCACCGACGGGCTGCGCGTTCGCCCCTTGACTAGAGTTGCTTGCGCGCGTGTGGGGCGATCGTGACCGAGTAAATGAGATCCGATGGGGTGAGGGGCCATTCTGCGACTGTTCGCCCACGTAGTCAGCAGGGATAGGACTCAAGGTACGCTGAGGCGAGGACTGCTGGCGCCTTTTTCTTCTCACGTTTTCCATGACGTCCTGTCGTGATGACCTGGATGACGGACGACGTCTTCGAACAGAACGTACCTCACGGTCGGTGTCGTCGTCGCTCGAGTTATCCATGTTGGAATTATCACTGTCCAACGCAATGAGATACGCTCACACACCGTCCCAGAACACGATGACTCACCTGGACGACCCTGCGTGATAGGTGGAGCTCACGTCTACATGGCTGGCGTCGTTGCGCACTGTGGCAGATGCTTCGGACGAGCCTGGACGGCGTTTTGATGGCCGCACACCCAGCTGCCGCCTAGCAGAGTCTGCCCGTGCAGACGTACTGACTGACGGTGGAGACGGCGAAGACCTTGAGCGAGACAGCTTGGCGAATTAAATGTTGGACAGGCTGGGTCACTTTCAGTAGAAATCATGCGCAGAGGCGCGTCGCCGCCGGGACTTGCCTAAAAAGGCAGGCATCCCGGTACTCCCCAACGCGGTCACGAGGACGAAAATAAGTTAATAGCAAGGTAAAGAGCCACGTCGACATGAGCGAGGAGAAGCGCGTAGTTTATCTCGAGGATGTCGAAAACACGACGTTCACGAAGGATACGGTGCCATCTGCATCTCAAGAGTCGGCGAAATCTGTCTCTTCCACCTCGGCAGCAACGGGGAAGAGGCAGCGCTCTATACTTGACATGTTTGCAGGTTCTCAAGGCTCACGCTCAGAGAACGATGCTGAGCCCGCGGTGAAAAAGCGGGCGCTGGGTGCTGGCAAGGGGACCCTCAAGATCACAGCAAGCTCGAGTTCTGGCCTTCAGCGTCTGAATTACATTCCATTCTCTCTGTCAGAGTACACGGAATCCATTCCTGAAGAGCACAGAGACCTGCTCAAACTAGAATGTGAATGTATGGGTAAAAGCTGGTACGAGTTGACGTGGTGCCTAATACGGTTCCCCACCTCCATTGCTGATGCACCACACTTCTGAATCACAGGCTGAAGCTATTAAAGGACGAAATCAAGAAGCCGTACTTTATAGCCCTGAAGAAGTTCCTCTGGGAAGCAGGGGTTCGTGGCGCGGATGACAGCGTGAAGGGCCTCAAGGTTTATCCATCTTGTGAGTCTCTCCGGTTCGGTCAAATGCCTCCGAAAATGATGGAATCGAACGGACAGCCCGCAACATATACTCCTGGTCCAAGACGCCGCTTGGCAAGGTCAAAGTTGTTATCGTCGGACAAGATCCTTACCATGGCCCCAATCAAGCACACGGTGAGCCGTTCATGTCAACGCGCCGGTGCGTTGATCCGTGACTGACCGATCGTCCATTACAGGGCTCTGCTTTTCTGTTCCAAAGGGAGTGAGCGTTCCGCCGTCTCTACGCAACGTAAGTGACCGTCTTCCTTGGATTGATTATCGAAGCTCAACTCGGGTTCATCTCAGATATATGCAGAGATCAAATCCGAGTATCCTGAATTCCAACCTCCCACCCATGGGTGAGCTGATCCATTCATCAGAACCATCGTCCGTCCATATGATGCTAACCCATTCACGCACACACAGAAACCTGTCAACCTGGGCAGACAATGGCGTCCTCATGCTAAACACGTGCCTCACCGTCAAAGCCAACGAGGCAGGGTCTCATTCAGGGAAAGGTTGGGAACAATTTACGGACAAAGTCGTTGACGTGGTGGATAAGTACGGCGGTGCTAACCTGAGCTCGGGAGACGATGATTCCGATGTTCGCGGAATTGGCCGAGGAGTGGTGTTCCTGGCGTGGGGTGCTTGGGCAGGGAAGCGTGTTGCCAAGTTGAACAAGGTAATGTCTTCCAGCTCCACGAGTTCCACATCCGACTGACAGAAGGGTCGTGCAGACCAAACACCTGATACTGACTAGTGCGGTGAGTGGTCGTCCGCCACCGTCCCATTTCTCCGTTCCCATATTTGTACCAGCACCCTTCTCCTTTCAGTGCCCACAAAGGTTTTCTGGGCAATGGGCATTTTAAAGCCGCCAACGATTGGCTCGAGAGCAAGTATGGTCCAGAAGGCAAAGTGAATTGGTGCCAACTGGACTAGGCGCAACGGCTGAGCCAAGATAAGCTAAAGCTAATACCTCGCATGTTGATGCGGTCCTCATATATATATACGTGTCGGCTATTGTATATACCATAGAGCATATGAGTTAATAAATCTTTTGTTGCTGTGTGGAGGGCACTCTGCCATCCAAGATGAGATCGGCGATCGCGGGCCTATCGCTACTCAACGCCATTATTGGATATTCGTCCAGATATCGACGACCATCTTCCAGATTAATGAGCCTTGCAGCTTTCGCTTGGGAGTATCTCATTAATTGGCTACCATTCAACCTTGGCCGGGAATTAAACTCAAGCGCTCGGCCCAGCCCGGAATTTCCTCGGATTCTTCATTGTATATATGGTCGTGTGCGACGCGAAGTCCTGGGTGTGGCTGTACAGTGCCTGTGCACCTTAATGTCTGGATTGTCATGGAGAAGTGAGGATTAGCTGGCAAGCCTACGTGTAAGTACTGCCGCATGCGTATCTAGGATAAAACATTCTGCGCCCTAAGAAAAACAGTAACGTATCCGCAAGCGATAGCGATACAATGGTGCTGATCAGGTCGTTCAAGGTGATCGAGAGCATTGCAGATACTAAGGAGTCCGAGCCAAGGAAACAGCCCATATAAAATATCGACGAATAGTTATGAGGAGGGATGACAATGCAATCAGAGTCAGGGCAGTGCATTGACTTGTTTACCATGAGAAGCATAATGTGAACGAACATCGTGAAGGACGGGCGAAGATGGTGGCGCCAGTCGAGTCGCCGAATGGTGAGGGGTGGGGCTGGGAAGGTGAATATCACCTGCATGGGTGCGAAAACTAGTCGACTCGTTGGGCGGTCGACGCGGTTGGAATGACAGTGCAGGAGGCAACGGCGGGCGGGGAGCCGTAGGTGATGTTTGGGAATGAACAGGAACTTGCTGTGATGCTGTAGGGAGAGCACTATCGTTGGAGAACGGGGAGGTGTGATATTGGTACGAGTAGTGTGTGTTCTCCCGCACATCGCACAACAGATAATTCATGTCGTTGTAACCGCTGGCTAATGGCCTATCTGTGCTTTGCTGGTACGTCGATGGAACCGAGTTTCCGGTGACAGTGCTTGCGATGGATGGACGAGATGGTGGGGCAGAGAACGTAAATTGATGGGAGCTCTTTTGTTGGGGAACGGTTGCAGGTGGCAGCGTCCGTACATTGTAAGCTACCGATGACGGCGTGGATGAGATTGGGGGTTGATGGGGAGTGGACTGCTGGTCGTTCATCATGAACCCGTCGTCCCAGTGGTTGCCCTCCATGATAGGAGGTGTGCGCAGGTTGGCACCGATGAGAGAGGGCGACGTGGATTCCGAACGCCGCGGCGAAGGAGAATCCGCTATCGGCGACGAATCTCTGCTCTTGTCGGTGATAGACTGGGGCCCACCAGCGTTATCGAGCGACTTTGGTTTGTCTTTGCCGGTCGGACCTTTACCGAGGGGTGGACGGTTGGCGGGTGGCAAGTTGAGAGCAGCTCTAAGACAGTTGTTCTCCTCCTCGAGTTCGGTGACGCGCGACTCGAGAGCCTTGAATCAAAGAGATAATTGGAAATAGGTGACAGAAGGCATTATAAAAGGTGCCGTACCTGTAGATGTGCGGCTCTTCGAGCACGAAATGCACGTTGGACGTCTCTGGCTCTGTTAGGAGGAAGGTTATCGTTTCGTTTGCGTCCACGCTTGGAAGACATGGTGGAGAGAGAGATGACACAGAGTGCTGTATAGACGAACGACGATCGAAATGGGACGGAGGTCGAGGAGTCCAAGGGGAAAACAAGATTCAACATATAAAAAGGGACCACACTCGCGATGGAGAACTCGGCTGAATCTTTGTTTGTCCTCGGGGACACTCCTCCAAATACGGAAACCTCGATCGGGGTCACGACCTGCGAAGTTCTGGGCCTGGTAGACCCATCTCATGGGAGGGGGAAGCCAATCCCGCCGACGGCCGGTTTCTCGGCACACACACCAAAAAAAAAAGAAAAAACCTTTTATCGTCACGATCGAGCGCTCCCCATCCACCCCCAACGAGGCGCCGAAAACACGAAGTGGGTCGAGGAGTCGTTGGCCTGTCAAGTTGGGGGCTATCAATAATTATTAGTATCCATAATGGAATGCTTTATCTCAGCTCCCCATTTCGGACCTCCGTCGCAGGACTTGTATTCCGCATCCGTCGTTTTGAGTTTGCTGATTCGACGGTTGTCCACTAGTCACCTGCGTCGTCGTCATCCCTTTTGAGAAACTGCCTCCCCTTATGTCACAACACCCTATTGATTCGCTCAAGTGCATGACATTCCAAGTCCCGGTGATCCATATCCACCACACATGTGATTCACCCACATGACCCAACCTCGTTCAGTTCTTACTTCCGGGCGGCTGCTTCCGAGCTAAGTAAGACCAGTGACCAGTGACGGACGGTCGCATTAGTGTAAAACGTGTCATAGTACGATAGACAACCATCTACACAGATCTCTAATTGTTACTGTGCTCGCCCTGCTGCCCTGGCTTCCTTCCTCGCAGCTGCCTTTTCCTTGTCACGCTTCGAGAACAACTTGTGTCGTTGTGGCGCATCCCGTGCAAGCTTCTTGTTCGCAGATTTGTTCTGCTCCATATATGACATGTGCTGGGCACCGCTGAGCGCGGTAAGCGAGCCTGCCGTTCTTTGCACCGCCGGAAATTTCGCAGGGCCAAAGTCCTTGGAGGTAATGGTCCCGGAAAGATCTCCCTCGGACGCGCGGATATCAGAACCAAGCTCGGCCTCACTCTCGTTAGCCAACAACACGGAGGAGATTAGCTCTATCTGCTCGTCCTTGGTTTTGTATACGAGATCAGGCAGATCCTCCAGACCATCGAGGTGCGTGATGACCTTGAACGAGTAGCCTTGGTCGATGAGGAATTGCTGGCGCTTCGTACTGTAAAACATCTCCTGTGTGTCCTTCGACACCAACGAATAGAAGAACGCGTTAAATCCCTCATCGTTACGGCGTTTCGCACGTAGGATACGACCTGCGTGGCATGAACTACGTTGCACTTCACTTGCATGCCAACGGTTACTACTCACCTAATCGTTGGGCTTCTTGTCGCCGCGATCCGAAATGCGAACTGATTTGGATGAGGCAAGTGGCTTCTGGCAAATCTATTGACGTGTCGCCAACCTATTCAGCACGTCAGATATAGGAAATGCGACGTGGAGACACTGAACTCGAGTCACCTTAGAAAGGAAAATCGTGTTTACGTTGGAGTCGTGTTGGAACCACTGCAGGACGCGCATGCGCTCAACCTGTCCAGTCCCTCCATGGATATAAGGCTTCCTCAGTTTCTTTGCATACGCCTGTTGACGTGTCAGGTGAAAAGAAGCAAATCGCTCTCAAAACAACGAAAACAACCTCCAGAGCGTAGACATTGTCAGAAAAAACGATGATCTTGTCTCCTCGGGACTCGTGATACTGGATTAGAAATTGGCAGGCTTGGAACTTCTTCGGGTTCATGCAGTATAGAAGCATCCGCTTGCGAGACTGTTCCCGAAGATATTCTCTGTAGAACTCAGGCGTCATCGGACACCAGACCTCAGCGCACTATCGGCGAACGAATCGGTAACTCCAGTCACAACAGCATCCATTGTTACGCTTACCTGGACGTTTGCGATATGACCTTTGGCGGCGAGATCCATCCAATTTGCTTCGTAGAGTTTAGGTCCAATCATATAATTCAAATCCTCTATCTTGTGATCTTCCCGAACGAGTGTTGCTGGGGTAGAGTGCTTAGCCATAGTGCGCCATCCCGGGACCAACGATCGGATTTACCTGTCAAACCAAGTTTCGAATGTGCCTTAATGGTCGTGACAACCCGTCGGAACATTGCTGCAGGCACGACATGGACTTCATCCAGTAAGATGAACCCCCATTCGCGCGAGGTAAGGAATTCCATCATTTTCTTGGACTCGTGCGACCGATTATGGGTATTTGCAACCATGGAATACGTAGAAATCACAATGCCACTCTCGCCAGCGAACTTGGGAGGGCTCTTTGTCAACTCCTTGCACCGTCCAAAGATTAACAAACGTACCCTCTCCTTCTGATCTGCTGTAAAAACAGCAATTTGGCGGTCGGTTACATTGGACCACTGCATGAATTGCTGCCTCCACTGCATAACGGACACGCTAGCAAACAAGGGTTAGTGCCAAACTTGGCAGGGGTGCTGCCGTAATACTCACGATGACGTACAAAGAACGAGGCAAGATTTCTTAATTGTGCATGCTGCAGTGATTCCTACCAATGTTTTGCCCGCCCCACACGGAAGAACAATAATCCCCGAACGAGCACGACTGTGCATAATGAGGTTTGAACACGGAGTGCAGACAAACCACAAGACTAACCCATTTCCAAACATTTTGCTCAGACTCGTCTCCTGATACGGTCTGATAACTGTGGCTGGCTTCAAGTCGATATCCAGGTTCGGGTTAATGGTATCGTTCCGGAAGTCGTATTCTTCCAACATGGGATATTCGAGTTCGTTGCACCGCTTTTTAACGTCCTTCAATTACCAACGTAATCATGTTAGACTTTAGATGCCTGATAAGCTATGGACGTACATCGATCTTAGCATCGTCAATTTCGAAAGCATGAACGTTCTCGTCATCTTCGTCAATTTCATCTACGGACATCCGGTCAAAAATAACAAATGTCGCGGACATGATAGAACACTTACCACCCTCCACTCCGACTATTGAGGTAAAGAGATCACCATCTCTCGAGCCAGCCGCCGGTGGGACTCCAGGCCGACCGGTTACAACCTCGTCCCTCTTTTTCTCAGCTTCCCGCGTGCCAGGTATAACCAAGTTCCCTTTGATGGGCGCCTTAGCAGTCGTGAAACCCTTCATAGTGTCGTCCGTGGCGACGCGAGCCTCGCGAATCGCTTTGTCTTTAAGAAGAAACTGAAGCGTCTCAGGATAACTGCTTTCTATGTAGTACTTGTTATGTTTGAGCACAAGCTTCACTTTCCCATACGAGTGCGTTCGTTCGCGGATCAAATTTGTGATGCTCTCCGGGACAGGTACCTTGCATCGCCGTCGGTATTGCAGGACCAATACCTGTCACTAGTGCTTACCTTGGACAGCCGGTTCAGCACTTCGATGATGTCGTCGGTTTGCAACCCCACCGAAACGGCAGCGTACAGCGAGTATGGTGTAAGTTTATATTCGTGTATGAAAGCCGGTCTACAGACTTCAGTAATAGCTCGCGACGTACGGTATTATTCTTGCATACCTGCTAACAGGTTCACTAATGGCTACGAGGAAATCCTGGGCTTGCTCAGCAATGGGTGAGAAGGCCTCAAGGATAATGTGGCAATCTTCTGGGCTGATCCACAGTGGTCGTGAAGCGTGATCAGGTTTCAAATGTAACCACGAAAAATCATGTTGCAAGAAGATATGGGAGACAAGGTTGTCTTGCTGACGACGGTGTGCATCTAACAGGGTTTCATCTCCATCCGGTGCACTAGTGTTCCTCGCTCGGCGCGCCTCCGCAAGTTTGCGAGTGAGGGCGCTGAAATTGATAGTCGCTCCACGTGGGAGGAGAGAAGAGGACTCGGCACCCGAATCACTGACATAGTCCTCCACATCCATGTATTCGTCGTCCTCGCCGGACCATTTCTGGCGCTTCGAGGTGGACGCTGTGGCCATCGAATCTGAATGGCTTGTTAAAGAACCAGCTCCAAACTAGACGAGTCAGTTCCCATGCAAATTACCTTCAGCAGCTCTCTTCGAAGTCATTTAGTTAGCGACAGAGAAGATCTCCGATACCAGTAAATGCGTTTTCCGTTGTCCAGGAAGTGTCCCGGATGGTGGCTGTTGAGAGGAAATGACGGTCAGCGTTGCCAGCCACCTTGACTAACGAAGTGATCTGTCAGCATGCCCAATTTGGGCGGAGTCTGTATATCAAGGGCGGGTCGGCATCGGAGATTGATTTTTGCCTCTTGATTCCGCACTCCAACCTCATTTCACTTTTTTCTTCTTATTCTTGACGATCAACGATGTGGAGACCCGCAACCCGCGAAGTGTCTGGCACAAATGAAGGTATGCGTTCGCACTATCTCAAGAGATTTTCGCTGATAAACTTTCTTCAGTGCCGCTTGGAACAAGACGTCGATTTGGACCCGCACCAGTGGAAGAGTCTGCGCCTCCGCAACTCGCCCAACCTTCCCCTTCTGCATATCCTCGTTACCAGCACCAGGAGCAGGACACTCGAAAGTCGCGAGAGGAAACTCCGAATGGCTCTGTAGGTAAGCCCTGAGACCTCTTACTAACGACGCTCCAAGTGTTGTATGTTTCCTTGCCATGTGGTGGGACTTTCCGATTGCCTACTCTTATTGCAAGGCTTACTCTAAACTGCACACTTGCACATTTTTTGAAAAAAAAAACTGACACTGACTGATACTAACCTTGATAACCCATAATTTCTGTTCCTTACAGCTGATGCGAATGGGAACCGCAAGCGGCGCAGCCGTTGGGGCGAAACAAAAACTGAAATCCCTGGTTTGCCGACCGCCATCTGTGCTGCCGGTGTCTCTCAGGCCCAGCTTGACAACTACGCCATTCATTTGCGTCTAGAAGAGATTAACAGAAAACTCAGGTTGAACGACTTCATCCCCCCAGAACGGGAGAGGTACGTAACTAGTCCTGAGTGCGTACAGTACTTACATCATCAATAGGTCTCCCTCCCCTCCACCCACCTACGACGCTCACGGACGCCGTACTAATACCCGAGAGGTTCGCTACCGGAAGAAGCTGGAAGATGAGCGTATACGCCTTGTCGATCGTGCGCTCAAGAATGATCCTAATTTCCGCCCTCCTGTCGAGTATCACCAACAAAAGCGTTCCCAGCGTCCGTCAGAGAAGGTTTACATTCCTGTTAAGGAGTTTCCAGAGATCAACTTCTTCGGCCTTCTTGTGGGTCCTCGCGGAAATTCGTTGAAGAAAATGGAACGAGATAGCGGTGCCAAGATAAGCATTCGTGGCAAGGGCAGTGTAAAAGAGGGCAAGGCGCGTCCAGAACAGTATGCGGAAGATGCTGAAGAAGATCTGCACTGTCTTGTCACCGCTGAGTCTGAAGACAAGGTTACGGCCTGTGTGAGAATGATCAACAGAGTTATCGAAACGGTACACTTTAGTTTTTATGCCGTCTAGCGACACTTCTAATCACTCTTCCAGGCCGCGTCGACTCCTGAGGGTCAGAATGATCACAAGCGTAACCAGCTTCGCGAACTTGCCGCTTTGAATGGTACTCTTCGTGATGACGAAAATCAGATATGTCAGAACTGCGGTGGTCTCGGCCACCGTAAATATGACTGTCCAGAGCAACGCAATTTCACAGCTAACATCATTTGTCGCGTTTGCGGCAGCGCTGGTCACATGGCTCGTGACTGTCAAGTCAACAAGGATCCCAACGCTTCTCCAGGTGCCCCCGCGCACAAGGGCGGGTTCGATTCAGAATATGCTAACTTAATGGCCGAGCTTGGCGAAGGGGCGAAGGGACCAGGAGATAGTGCCAAAGGCTCGTGGAGCGCTCCCTCAGCTGGCCATGACATCACAGCAGGTGGTTCCAACGTACCTCCGTGGCGTCGTCCGGAGGCCTGGATATCCAATAACCCACAACCCAATACTGGCTATCGTCCCCCTCAGGCATACGGCGGCTATCCAGGAGGACAAGCGTATGGTTCTCAGTGGAGCGGTCAAGGTTACCCTCAAGCCAGCTATGGGCAGGCTGACTACTCTGCCCAGTACGCTCAGTATTACCAACAGCAGTATGCTCAGCAGACCAGCACGCCCACTCACTAAGCCGTCCGAACTGCACGGTAAATAAACACGTTTGACAACCCCACGATCAGCTAGCGTTTAACGAGCCCAGGATTCCATTTCATTTCGATTACTCCTCACAGCTTTCCCGTCTAGGGCCGGTACCGTTTACGAGAGGCGTAGGGTCTACTCACAACTGACCACCGAAGTTCTGCAGGGATTGTGTAGGAAAGGTCCTCTTTCTTGTTTTGTTTGTCGTCGACCTCAATGTAGCTCTGTCCCTATTACGAATTCCCCTCGGGCAATCTGATTCTAATTGACGGGCGTCTCAGTACCGAGTTGGCTATCTCTCTTCTTCCAGGTTAATTCCCAGCTGACCAGTGTTTCCTTCGCTTCCTGCGTTGTTTGGAATCTGGTGCTGTATTACTCGACTTCCTTTTAATCGTTTTCACTTCCTCAGTGCAATGAGCGATCTGAGTCTTGATGAAACAAGCTACAAAGAAGCCATTAGTGGGGTCTTCACCGGGCGAACAGCGAATCAGAGACTCTGCGTGACCTGCGAACATACCAGCATGTAAGTGTGACGGACTGTTATGGGATTGATGTACCGACCTTTACAATCCATGTCTTCGTCCCTACCTCGGCGATGCCAGGCTGGCAAAGTTTCAGCACGAGGAGCAAGCTTGAACCCGCCTTGGATAGCTTCCTCGGAATTTAGTGCTTGTCTAACAACTTGCTCATTCTCTATTGCATGGATGCTGCACGTCGAGTATGCGATCTTTTGCACAGCAGGAACTAGGGTGTGCTGAATACCCAATATTGCTATGGAGGGTGCAGTAAAAGAATGCCTTACACTTCATCGCATGCTTTATCATCATCAACTGGAAGCTGGCGAGCTTGTTGAGTCGATTCTCGAGCCCTTCTGTGTCGTCGTCCTCTTCGACGGGATCATAAAAACGGAACACAGCAGCCAATCACAGTACTGACCTGCTTCGAGTAGATGATCTAGTCGATTCACGATGCCGGAGCCACTGCACGAGGGATCCAACAGACTTAAGTACGAAGAAAAGAAAACGTCAGAGCGCTTGTAGGTGTTGGGATAGTGACATACATGTGCGTTGCCCTTCCATACTTTGAATCGGCTGGGTCGACAGTGAGGAAATCAACATTGACGGCTTCCACGTTTTTACATCCCGCTTTAGTCAACATCGTCTTCAGCGTGCGATATCGTTTCTGGTCCCTTTCGAATGCATAGAGCTAGGTAAAAGTTAAGGTCTCCCTATAGAGAAGCACGTAAATCCGTCTACCTTCCCCCTATTGGCCATGAGAGCGCTCAAATGCGACGTCTTATTGCCCGGAGCCGCAGTAGCATCAATGACAACACTGTCATCCTCAGCAGGAGGAGCGAGGACAGTGGCAGGAAAGCAGGATGCTTTGTCTTGCAAGATGACCTTTCCCGTCGTGTAACAGACATCATCGTGGAACTGACGCTGGGGATGAAATATTAAGAGATCCGGGATATGCTCATCTCGGGCAAAGGCCTTGCTAGAAGATCGAAGAGTGACAAAAGTGTAGCGGGGTATATGGAACATGACAAACTCTGATGAAAACGGGTCCGCTAATTGGAGTCCCTTTGCCTGGTAATGTCGGATCGCCTCTTCCGTAGTCCATAAACACGTATTTACTCGAACGTATCGAGGTATTCGCGCTGGGGAGTACGGTCTCAGGCTCCGTTTCACCGGTTCATGTTCTACGTACCTGCTCGTTCGTCTCCATTGTTAGCTAACTCGTGGTCAGATTTCGCGCCTCGCTTTATCTTTATACGTTGCAGCTCGCTTCGAAGCCGTGTTTTGTGCCGCAATATGGCCTGTTTGATGGGGCCGTCCCCTGCCTGTATTCCGCGAGACAACAGCAAATCATGTACAAGCACGAGGGTGAGGTTGAGACTGAGAGATTTAATTTTCTTCTCTTCCAATAATATCCTAGATGCATTGATTACATCGGTCAGGGTTGCCTTGTCTGAGGTGAACCGACGTATCATTCGATATTTCCTCGCTCCTCAGGTCGTCAGCTGAGACTTACACTTTAAAGTTTCGATGACCAGTGCAGCCGTCCGCGCCCTGTTGCTCTCGGGCAGGCTGGCAAGGACGCTTTTGATGGAGCCTTGTTTGGAGTCGAGACGATCAAGGACTTTTGCAGCTTGGAAGTAAAAATCCATTGCATGGGATGCTAATTACCAACTACAAGCAACATCAGTTATTGCAACAGGAAAACGGACCACGAAGACGAGAAACAGCGGAGGGATTGCAACCTGGACAGCGAGTCAGCACACAGTCTCACGACACATCAAGACAAATCAGGTTTTTCGTGTCGTCACTTCCATAGCCCATGAATCGGACCATGTCGGACAATGTAGATAATTTGGAAACATCATTCTTTCGAGACACGAAGGGAATGAAACTCACCTCGCTGGTTGTGCGTCCAATCGAGAAGACAAGTCAAACCTAAAATTTCAATCTCTTGCCAATACTTTCAAACTCCGCAGAACTTCCGTGCCGAGAAGCGCGTCCTCGTAAAAAACGCGCGGCTGACGTGCAGATCGCGTCCGACCTGTTTCCTTTTTCTCTACCATACTTGCCTCAGTAAGTGAGCATCCAACTTATCATATTGCGATTCGTGAACCAAATGGTTTCAGTGCCCGTCGAAACGGAATTATATGACATTTTAGGTGTGCCACCAAGCGCCTCCGAGAGTATGTTCCGTGGGTGCTTCGGGATCTGGCCATTCTCATTTATATGCGTTAGATGACATCAAAAAGGCCTACCGAAAAAAGGTGTGCCGAATTTTATCTCTGAGCCAACCTGGAGTCTAACGATGTTGTACTAGGCCAAAGAACACCACCCCGTGAGTGCATCTCACCGACGTTGGCACGCCGCCTAATCCCTCTTCGCTTCCCCTAGGATAAGGTCAGCCTCGTCCTGAAGTTTGTTCTATTCTTCTGAAGCCCAACTTAGAATCCTAATGACCCCGGAGCAGCACAGAAATTCCAGGAGATGGCTGCAGCGTTCGTGCAGTGTTTTGTCCCCCTTCACTCGTCGCTGATTTGTGGCAACAAAGTTATGAAATACTAAACGATCCAAATACGAGAGAAGTATACGACAGGGAAGGCATGGATGGTTTGACTGGCAGCAGGGGCGGAGGCATGCCTACAGACCCCGCAGAAGTCTTTGCCCAGTTCTTTGGCAGCACAAATTTCTTCGATTTTACTGGAGGAGCTCCGCGCAGAAATAAAGGCGAAAACACCGAAGTATCCTATGATGTCACCCTGGAGGATCTATACAACGGAAAGTCAGTCAAGATCAACATGGAAAAGGAGGTCATATGTACCACCTGCAATGGGTTAGTGTATCGGATGTGATAATTCCTCCCGTGTTAACGACTTAGTACAGATCCGGAGCACGAGGAAACGCCAAGCCCAAGGAGTGTAGTCGTTGTGATAGTAAAGGCTGGATCTTCACTCAGACACAGGTATCGTCCGAATCTGCTACTCTTCTTTAATCGGGGAACGAACGCATTCATCTCAGATTGCACCATCCCAGTACGGCACCATGCGTACGAAATGTCCAGAATGCGATGGCAAGGGAAGCAAACTTCGCGAAAAGGACCGGTAAGGGATCGCGAATCTCCTCAATGCTGTTGTTCTCATATCTCGAAAAGCTGTAAGAAATGCAAGGGAGAAAGGACGGTGAAGGAGAAGACCCGCCAAGAAATATTCATCGAGAAAGGCATGCCCGATGGTTATCGCATTGTTCTTACAGGCGCTGGTGACCAGGAGGTGAGGTTGTTCATGACGTTAACGATGAAAGCTTACACGGCTAGCCCGGCATACCCCCTGGAGATGTGATATTCAAAATCAAAACTGCGCAACACCCTTCCTTCGAACGCTCTGGTAGTGATCTGCTCACGAATATCAAGATCACGTTGTCGGAAGCCCTTCTTGGCTTTTCTCGAATACTGTTGACTCATCTTGATGGTCGCGGTATTCACGTCTCAAGTCCCGCCGGCAAAGTCATTAATCCAGGGCAAACTATTAAACTACGCGGTGAAGGCATGCCTACCTTCAAGAATCCTGATCGCAAGGGCGACCTTTACATCGTCCTTGAAGTCGAGATGCCAGATGCTGGGTGGCTGAGGAGTGTTGACAGCGCGGTGCGTATGGACGGCGGATGAAGGATGAGAATCAATTCTCATGTTCTGCAGGCCTTGGCGAAACTACTTCCACCCAAGAAAGCACATATAGAGCCTGCACCAGACGTTGTTGATGACGCCCCTTTCGAAGAGGCTGACCTGGAAGATGTGCGTGCACGGTGTTTCCCGGCTAGCTCAGACTTCTTTGATCAAGCCTTTGCCTCGCAGGTTCGGAGAGGGTGATGAGGATGCCTGGGAAGACGATGACGATGACGACTATGATGACCACGGGATGGGTGGCGAACCTGAGTGCAGACCACAATGATTGGTCTGAGTTGTCAGTCACGCCTATCTCACGTTACTCTCGACTTATGTATAATGTGCTTGCCCATCCCTGTCACTTCTCGCTTACATACACTCTGTATACAGCTCATCTAATGATGCTTTCGCACCGACCTACACTGCAGCTGGCGGGTTTCCGACCTTGCCCTCCCTGTTGAACGCGCGAGTGGTTTTGGAAGCCAACGCCCATGTTATGCCACCGAACACATGCCTCAAGAAAAGTTCGTCCTGGTGGGAATCAATTCGTTAGCGAGCGGGTCTGCTATGGCCACGTACACTCCAAATCTCGATTGTATGGCCCAGGCTAGTGTACCAACTGCGACCTGCAACGCATCCCTGCTGGACACCAGCTATGGCGTGATATCTGCACATTTATTCATCGCGCTGCGCAGTGCGCGAGTTGCCGCGCTTTTTTCAAAACTCCAACACTTTTTTCAGAATTGTGCCGCACTTGCGCGTTTTAACAGTGCGCATTGCCGCGCTTTTTAAAAAAAAACCATCTGCAGTAACAAACTACCACACTTTTTTTTTCTTTCAATTGCGCCGCATGGTGCACATTGCTGCGTTTTTCTACCCTTCGTAGTCACAGACTCAACTCACTAAATCTGTGATTTGGAATGTACGACCAAGTACCAAGATATGTATGAAAGACAGTATGAGCCTGCCTGCCCCTGCCATTGTCACCGTGAGTGAGAATGATCGCTCAGTCCTCGACCATACAGGGTCCGCCAACATGGAAGACTCAAATTGATAGCTGAAATCGTCAGCAATGTTTGTACTAGGCGAAATGCCTACTGCGCTAAGGCGACTCCCATGCGGCCACTGTGGCTTCTCTCAACGCCTGCCAGACTATACAGAAACATTGGGGGGGGGGGGGGGGGGGGGGGGGCTGCATGTCAAGTGTCTACTACACTGAAGTCAGCATCACTGGAAACGGTCAAACGAGAGGATGTATGCACCTTGTACCCGGCACTACCATTTCGGCACCTCGAGCACCCAGGAAACATCAGAAACCCACCTGGGGTCTTCCAGATACTTGCCAGCAGCAGGGGGTGCCTCTCAGACAGACTTGGAACGACAGCGAACCTTCCTACTTCAAGCTGACAACAACAGTGTTGGAGATAAGGACAATTAGCGCCAAAATGGCAGCAATTGCCCAAGCGCCATCAGACGTACCACACGTGGAAAGACGCCCAACAATGCCTGATAAAGGCAGAGCGGGCACTAGCAGGTTCGACGACACAGTTAACAGGGACCCCGCCGACTCCCAACAGTCGAGAAAGCAATGCTAACTAGGAGCAACAGTCAGTATAGCAAGCGAGAAATGACATGATCAGACGGCTTGCCTGCACAGTCCAAATGCCCCCAAACGGCCTCATGTACCCTCCTAGGACCATCAGGGACCCTTGCCGAAGAGGGAAGAATCAAAACAAAACCTGAAAACGTCAGTGAATCCGGTCCAAGAGGCTGCAAGCGGCTTATGCTACTCAGCATCCCCATTTCACCTCCTCGCCATCTCTCGAAACGCCTCTGGAATGTTGCTAATATCTACTGGCGGAAGGGGATGCCTCTCGGACGGATGTGGAACGACGATAAACTCGTTATATTCAAAACGGCGGCCTTCACGATCACGGTACAAGGCCAAGGAGCATGTGCACTACAGCCACTCCGAAACAGGAAGTTGCCACAATGCGGCGTGGCAGACACAACCAAAACAATGCTCGTACACAATAATGGACTCGAAGCTCCATTTGCAGAAGCTATACCCATTTATTGAATTGTTTTTTGGTATACATTCTTTGAGTTCTATTTTTCTGCAGTCTACTGATCACACAGTGCAGCTTCAGGGGGTGTGTTAGAGTTTGAATCACCCCTGTGTGATACATACTTTGGTGCGAGTTTTACTTGATACATAAGCGCTTAGAGCGCACTTACAGGGTCTACCAGAAATTATTTATTCTATTCATTAGTGTTGCAGATGCAGCATCATAAAGTACACTGAACAATGTGTAGTGTGACATGGTATGAAAGTCTAGAAAAAAACGCGGCAACGCGCACTGTAAAACGCGCAAGTGCGGCACAATTCTGAAAAAAGTGTTGGAGTTTTGAAAAAAGCGCGGCAACTCGCGCACCGCGCAGCGTGATGAATAAATGTGCAGATATCACGCCATAACCAGCGCCGCGTTCCTGGTACCAGGCTTCGCAGAGTGCCGTGTATGATCAAGATCAGGACAAACAACGGGTGATAGCTTACCAATGGGATGAGGCGTTCCGTGATCGAACAATCTTTTACCCGGGTCTGTCACCATTTGTCGGTCAACGACTGACCCCTAGCTATCCCGCGGCTTACCAGAGTAGCTCGATTCATCCGCGGTAAGCAAAAGTTTGGCACCGACCGCCCGAGGATCGGACTGAAAGTTATACCTTGGTCATAAATGTAAGCTTACGCTGTTCGCTCTCACTGATTGATTCACGTACATTTCATCGAGGAGCCGCCATCGAGCCGGTAATCCTGCCGTACTCGGGTGTATATTGTCCACTACTTCAACGACCTGCCCAAGGGACATATTGTCAGGGGTTACCTAGACGAGGGAGGTCGTGCATCTGACCGACTCCTGGAGAGCGGGGTGGTAGTCGAAGTAAGCCCCTATATCGGAATGTCGTCTGTGAGGCATCGATGCATCACTGTCCACCGTTGCCTACCGATTTGCCTTCCAAAGAAAGGGGTGTCACGAAGTGCATCTGCCGCACAATGAACGCCGACGAAGTTCCCGCCGAGGTTCAGGTAATTCTGCAGTGCTGTTTTTCCGGTGTCGTCGAGTACTAATCAAAGCTATATCCCGTCCTACTCCGTAAATGAGCGAACCTACGTACTTATACCTGAGTTATTCAGGAAAATGATCGCATCGTACTTGGCTAGGTGTTCGTCAGTGAATAGGCTCTTATCTTCAGTGAAGTCGAACTCGAGGTCGGCAGATGATGCCCTCGCTCTAAGCGCTTCAATGGAAGCCTCGATGCTGTCGTGCCTGTAGCCAGCTGTTGCAGAATAGACAAAGATGCGAGCAGGCATTTTCAGGGAGCGGGAACTACAGCGACGTATGGTTGGATATCACCACCGCTGGTTATCTGGCAGACCAAAGCCGTGAAACTCTACTCCACGGCAACAATTATGGGACTTGTAGATGACAAAGAGGAGATCACCTGCCACAGCACATGCATCAAACACTTCCTGTGTAGTTGAAAGGTCTGAACCGGATTGGTATTGTTTCCCATTTTACTCTCGCTACTCACTAATTGAAAACCGAAACTCCGCGCGTACCCAGCAAGCATTGGCTTACTATTAACGTAGAATATTTTCTTGTTTCCGACTCATGCAATTATCATACGGTCATCCTAGACTTGGACACTTTGTCTATAGGCACATGTATAAATCTTCACTTCCGTTGTAATGTACTGTCCGAAGCAGAAGGGCACCTCCCATGCAAGCTCTGCCATTTTGTTGTCATCAGTCCAAACTCGCGCAGTCTGCCTCCGGAGAAACTCCTTTAGGGCGGGCAGAAGATCAGAACTGAATTTCTCTGATGGCCTCGGTCACGAGGTGGGACAATCGACACTACTGAAAGTCGCATTCCTTGGCTACTGTATCATCAGACTACCCATCGTACACAGGGCCTCGAATAACTGCACTTACGATAGGTTTTCTCTCTCTGTGTCTATGTTTAAGTGAGTGAGAACTTGGTCGCCCTACGTTGCACTAGAATAATGCGGGCCCCCGTGGCCCGCCCGAAACCTGTGTGGTGGTTAACTTACGAAGTCTGATTACGAAATACCGGCCGCCCGTTAGAACGGTCTGGTTACGATAGGTTGTCAAGTCGGGGAAAGTGGCGATGATATCATAGAAGGGCACGTTGCATCGCAACTGACGTCCACAACCGTGGACAATTTTCTATGCGTTCCAGTATCACCGACTGCAATTGACGAAGATGTCAACATGAAGCAACTCCTCAAATGGTCCTTCTGTCGCCGTCGCAGCCACATCCCTCTTGAGGATGTCGTTCCTAACAGACATCAACCTCCGAGGGCTTAAGGTTAGGAAGAACACCCACTCATCGAGGCTGATTTTACAGAACAAATACACAGCACTGCGTCCGCATCTCCCCGGAGCGCCAACGGCAAGTGCTTCGACGCCCTTGCTACTGTTGCCAAAGGCAGTTCTCACATTGGCCATTGCAGCTTCACTTGCACATGGCCCGAGGTTTCCCAGTACCTTCCCTTCCTCTGTGCTGCCCACTACGAGTCCAGCGAAGCCTGCACGAACCCCAAAAGCAGTGACACGGCGGCTACCCCAC
>JANFAE010000873.1:0-23382 GCA_024613145.1 Pisolithus marmoratus | reverse complement strand
CACTGTCAGTTTTTCCTGATGCCTGGGATGACATGTAGTACTGTAGCTTACTGTGACATGAAATTGCTGTGGCACTGGGACACCTGGGGGTTCTGGGGTGTATGGCACTGTGGGATACTGTGACATTACAAAATATGTGACACTCTGGGGCATTTTTGGTGATTTGCTGATGTGGCCAAAACAATTACTTGCACATTTAGATATGCCATGACCTCCACAGATAATCAAACTGTGGGCTCTTGTCCACAAATTGCACCTGAATTGCACATGTGCATGACAATACAGGCAGTCATAAATAGCTGCAAGGCATACACCATGATTGATACAGGTAGTACTGGAATTTATGACCCTGGCCTATGCAAAGTCACAAATATGAGGATTTTCCCTCTGGAACAGCAGCTAATACTGCAACTAGGATGCATTGGTAGCCAATTCCAAAATCACACATGGAGGGAATGCATCTATATGTGTGGGCCAATATGAAGCACCCTCATAATTTGACATAGTGAATATTGATCACTATGATTGTATCCTAGGGATACCATTCATAAGGCAGCACAAAAGTCATGTTGGACTTTGCTACACCAAATGATCATGATCACTAAGGAATGTATCCCTTTGCTGGTTGAACCAGAAGCCAGAGTAGCAGGGCTGCATGCCCTGGTGTGAAGGTATCTCCTTCTGCATGACTCACATGCCCTACAAGGCTGCAATGGCCTTGGGAGGGCTTGCTGGGGGAGGGGAAACCAGAAGTAAAAAGTGAGACACACTCTTGCATCGATAAAACCCATAAAGAAGGTAATATGAAAGAGGATATACCTTGTTTAAGGGAACAATGATTCCATAAATATAAGCATAGGCTTAGTGGGGTAGTCCCAAAGTTGCCCCCACTGCAGGAGGTTAACCACAGGATTCCCCTGATTGATGAAAGCAAACAGTATTCTTATCACTTGCTGCATTGTGCAGATGCATTGCATAAACAACAACTGTTGGAGAAAATCTGGACTGTACACCAATGCAAAATGGTGGGTGCTGAAAAGTGTACCACAGGCAGCACTGATGTTGTGCATCCCAAAGAAAAATGGGGAAACTGCAGACAGTCATAGACTGCTGCAAAAGAAATGACAACACTGTAAAGGATGTTATGCCCTTCCCTGACCAAGACCAGATCAGAATGGATGTAGCATGAGCAAAGTATCACTCAAAATCGACCTGTCCAATGCATATGAACAGGTCCATATAGAACCCAAAGATGTCTGGAAGATGGCCTTCTCAATGATATACAGGACCTTCCTGAGTCAGGTCATGCAACAGGAGATTGCAATGCCCCTGCCACATTTCAATGTCTAATGACAGTGATCTTTAGAAATCATATAGGATGCTTTGTATTCGTCTATAAGCAACATGCTGGAAGACCATGAATGACACTTGCATATTGTATTTGAGACCTTAGAAAAGGCTGACTTTATCTTGAAAAGGAGAAGTGCAATTTATATGCTGAAAGACTAGACTGCCTTGGCCACATTATTGATGAGAAAGGTATACATGCCAACAGAGATAAGATGTCTCACATAAGGGATGGAGAACTCCCAAATCCCTGAATGAGGTACAATGGTTTGTTGGCCTTGTAGATTACTTGGCACAATATATGCCAGATATATTGGCATATACAACACCATTGACAGGAATACAACAGAATGAACATCTGTTCCAGTGGAGGGAAATCCATGATAGATGCTTCCAGATGATAAAGGATTTAGCATGCAAATATCTGGTATTGCAGCCAATTGACCCATGAAAAGATGAGCCTATATGGCTCATTTGTGACACATCACTCTATGGAGTAGGTGCACTATACAGACAAGGACCCAAATGGAAAACCTGCTGACCAGCAGGTTTCATGTCCAAAAAACTGAGTGATGCCCAACAGAACTATAGGACATTTGAGCAAGAAACTCTCACAATAATTGAAGCACTACTTAAGTGGGAGGATAAACCTCCTCAGCTTCAAATTTATGATCATTACTGAGTCATGAGGCACTGGGATACCTCAAAACTCAGAAAAAATTCTTGAGCAGATAAATATGATGGCTGGACTATATGTCTCATTTCAATGCAAATATCATCTATGCCAAAGGAACTGAGAACCACATAGCAGATTGTCTATCTTGTTACTATGAGAGAGAAGGAGGAGATAGTTCCTCTGATGAAGAAGTGGACTGGGCCAACACAGACATACAATTAGACCCAGAGGGAGATGACCTCCCTCATGACAGATGGCAGGAAGTCAGACTATCTGCAATGAGAGAGGATAGTGCTCCTCAAAAAAGTAATCAATTAAAGGAAAAAGGAGAGAGCCAGGACAGGAGTACTGAGGACACCCCTCACACAAGTGCAGAAGGGGTCCAATGATTCTCAAATCCACAGAGGTCTCGAGAGCCTCTCCAATCACATATGACAGTGTGCCAGACTTCCTAGATGCCATACAGAAAGGGTATAAGAGCAAACCTACACTTGCAAAGATACTGGTGCAACCAAAGCACCACCCTCAATTTGAAGAGAGGGGTGGTCACTTATACATGAAAAACCATGGAGGAGAGGAGGTGTTATGCCTCCTGCATGCTACATACAAAGGTGACAATATCATTGCAAGAGTAATTGACCAAGCACATAAACACTAGGGCATTCCAGAACCCAATGGACAGCAGATTATGTCCACAGGTGGTATTGGTGGCCAAAACTCAGCCAAGAAGTGGACAAATTCTGTCAAACTTGTCTGATATGCCAAACCATGAAGACCAACAATCAATGACTGAAGGGTCTACTGCACAGTTTACCCATGCCACAAAGACCCTGGGGGTCCATTGCAATGGACTTTGTGGGACCATTCCCACCAAGTGATGGATATGACTACCTCTGGGTAGTCCTATGCCATCTGACATCCATGATACATCTCATCCCTGTAACTATGACAGTGCAAGCTTCAGAGCTTGCAGGAATGTTCATTAAAGAAGTAGTCCATTTACCTGTACAGACCACCAGAGACTATAGTCTCAGACAGAGATGCAAAATTCATGTTGACATTTTGGTGTGAGGCACATAGGATGTTGGGGACAAAGCTACTGATGTCCATAACATTCCATCCACAGATGGATGGCATGTCTGAGTGAGCAATACAAAGTGTAGCTCAAATGCTACAGGCAATGTCTGACTGGACCAGAAGGATTGGATGTCCAAACTGCCGATGATCGAGTTCACAATCAACTCCAGCATAAGCAGCTTGACAGGGTTCACACCCTTTGAGCTGAATTACAGGTACATGCCTGCTATGATGCAATGCATCACTGAGGGAGAACCCTTGATCACACCAGGAGTGAAAGTGTTTGTGAGACAGGCATTGGAGAACCTAGAAATGGCTCATGATGCCATCATAGAAAGCAGAGTAGCACAGACATACCATGCTAACAAGAAATGAAGGGAAGGTAATGACCTTCAAGTCAGAGATCTAGTATATCTCTTGATGAAAAATCTGAATGTCCCAAAGGGACATGCACAAAAGCTCATGCCAAAGTACATCAGTCTGATGAAGGTGTTGCACCATGATGGTGAAAGTGATGCATATACACTCAAACTACCAGACCAGTTGAGGTCAAGGTGTATTCACCCAACATTTCACATCAGGCTTCTATGCAGATGTGAACAGAACAATGACATTCTCTTCCCAAGGCATGATGCTCAAGCATTCTGTGATGTTGGTATGACTGATGAAGAAGAATGGTTAGTAGATGAAATACTTGCTCACTGGTGGATGGATAACAGGATTGAATTCCTGGTTAAGTGGAACCTAGGAGATTCCACATGGGAACCAGTGGCCCACTGTAAAGACCTTGAGGCCCTAGCCGGGTACCTTGGACTCCAAGGTGTATGAATAGTATGCCAACTGCCTTGAAAGGCACAAAGTACACATAAGTGTACAGTGACCACATAGTGGTGCAATGTAGTCTTAGACTACTAATGAAACAAACACAAAGGATATAGTCAAAACAAGAACAAACCAATAATAAAAATCAAAAGAAACTGCCAAGTACCTAGCACAGCATTCTGTCAAGTAGAGTAATATACTTAGTATCCCAATGATCACTGTTCTGTACTTCTGTTTTCACATGTCTGTAATTTCCTTTTTTGTCACTAAAGTTTTATATCACTTTGACACACCTCACCTCTTCTTTCTTAATGCTCATCACATTCTAGTAGTAGTCTACAATGTCCCACCATGATCACCATCACACCCTGAGCCTAAACAGCTTATCTCATTCTCATTCCCATTTCTGTTCCATGGGATCTGCTATGTCTGACCATGGCAGATCCCCTATGCATTACAACATGTATTCTGATGATGAGGCCCCCCACTTGTTGTCTCCCCCTGGCCAGCATAGTACACACATGGTCAGTAGTGGCCACAAACAGCCATGTTTCCCTTCATGCTCTCCATCACCAGAGTGTACATCTCATAGGAGCAAATGCTCCTGTCATCACTGGTGGGAATGCCACCCCACATGCCTTTCCTGCACCATCATAGTGCATGTTTGGAGTGCAATTTGTATGCACAACACTATGGGCTAGCAGTAGCCCTTAATGAGGATGGTGTCATGTCCTCTATGAGCCAGCTGGCCTTATATGACATACATTGTATGATGACTTCCATCATCAAATCCAATCCTATGAAAGGAAGCTGGCTGAAGCCTGGGAGGTCAATGATGACCTCCAAGCAGAGATCAAGGATCTTCACAAAAAACTGGGAGAAGCTCCCCATTCATCTGTCCCCCCCATCCTGCCCCCACCTCCTGCCACTTCAGAGGAGCAATTTGCTCATGACTTCGAGCATGCCTGTATTGCCTCCCTTGGTGGCAAACCCCACCTTCACCAACCTGGTGTTGGTACCTCGTCATCTGTGTGGGATGTGCCCCTGCCAAACACATACACCTCCTTCTCTTCGAGGGGGAGGGCACAGGTAACACCTGCTGTATCTTCATTGCAGGTTGAACAACCTGCAGATCATAAAGGGAAGCAAAGGCAACCCTCACCCCCACAGGTAGAACCTGCCTGTCCTCCTATGGAGGATGAAATTACACCTGGCAACCTCTATGCTGATGTTCCTATGACTGTCAACAAGCCAATTGTCCAGGGAACTATGTTCCCTAACTTTGACAGGAGCAAGTTCCCATATAGAGTATGTCGCCTTGGACAAGGCAACAACAGTGTTAGGTCAATCCTCTTTATGAGGATTAACAACAACCTGTATGCCTACAGTGACAAGATGATCAGCAAGGTCATCAGAAACATGAACAAAGGGGTCCCCCCTCCTGTTCCAACCCACAAGTGATCAGTGGGTCAGGCAATCTGATGGGAGAGGGACATGATGGGCCCCATCATCCTCTATAACACTGTAGAGGAAATCTGCAAACTGTATGCAATGGTGTACAATGAGCCTGAGGAAAAGGCTCCCTGTGTCTGTAAGGCACAGGGTTTAGTTACATATATCAACCTGTGGAAAAGGTGCAGGTTGGAGATGAATGAGGTCATGGACCTTGCACTGAAAGAATGGAGGCCACCCATTTGGGCCTCCCAAAAAGCGCATCAGAAAAGAGAGGTGCTCTGAGATAAGGAGAGAGCATCTCATGTGCCAGCAAGGGAGGGTGGAACCTCCAGGTTTGAAACTGTCAGTGGAAAACTGACCCTACAAGGACAGATCACAGACACCCCTTCTGCCCCCTCTGCAGTAGCTGTGGAGGAACCAAGAACCATCATGCCACTCGCACACCATGTTGTGGCACAGCCACCAGGAGGATCTGCCCCCAATCAGTATCAGAGACCTCTGGAGTCATCTTGACCATGAGGAGGGGCCTGCCCCTCTGGAAAAAGGACAAGACAGGCTGTCCCCAAGCTTCTGCAGGGGGCTCCATCTGTTTATGCCCCAGTCGATGACTGGGTGAAATTCATTCACCAATATCAGAACCAATCTGATAACTTTGATGAGAGCTCTGAGCTCTTAAGAATGTTCCCCAGAGCTCTGGGCTTCAGTTTGTGCCCTGATGACAACAAGGTGGAGTTTAATCCTCCATCACAACAGGATGTATGGGGAATCCTCCTCTGCAAATGGTTGGCACCAGTCTCTCAAAGAGACCATGATCAGAATGTTTGGCTCCATGAGTTGATCTGCCTCCTCACAATAAGGGTTGGTACAGGGCCCTTCTGGAGTGGGCTAAAGTCACTCCTGCCATTGGTTCCCCTGCCCCTTGGGAAGGGGGATTCTCCTGTGCAGCCACAATGGCTGGTGTCACTGCATACCTGGTGGCCAATGGTGTCACATTCCACAATACCAACAATGCCCTCAAGTGGGCATGAAGGGTGGGCAATGAGTACATTGCCTGAATAATTAGCAATGGAGGGGATAAAGACCCCAACACCAAGGCAATCATCGATCAGATGAGGGCCACCCTGAATGAACCACTCCCCATGGGAAAACACCACTCACTGGAGTGGATCAACCTCCAGGCTTGTGCGGTGGGGGTCCCCCCTGAAAATATTGTGCCCTATGAGGTGCATCCCATTGAAGAAAGGGACCTGTTTGTACTTGGAGAGTTCACCAAGTTGGCAGCTCTCTATGACCTTCCTCACTGTGCAAAAAAGGAAGGTAATAATGCAGGGGAGGTCCTCCCAATCCCTGCTGGTTCCCCCAAGGAGGGAGAAATGGAAGATGACCTAAGACTGATGTAGTCTCAAGGGTAGTCCCCTCTTGGAGGTCCAACCCTCCAATGAAAAGTTGTCACACTGTGAGAGGTTACAACCCCTCTGCACACAGACTAATCCATGTTTCAAGGCATAACCCTCTTTGGTGGTCTGCAAGGTTCAACATCTTGCTTGTATGTGCTTGCCTGTTTTTTCCCTTTCTCTTTTTCTTCTTTTTTCTTTTTCTTTTCCAAGCCATTACAGGCTCTACAGGGGGAGGGTGTTAGGGGTGCACCAGATATGGTGCTTATTATCAATCACAGGCATGTGGTACTTTGGTATCACATGCCTGGCAGCTCACTGTATATATACTTTGTCTCACAGTTTTTTAAGGACAATCTTTCTTGTCTTTATGTATCATACTTTGTGAATACCAAACAGTACAGTTCATGAGAGTGATCTTAAGATGAAAGATATCCAAACCTTACACCTTCTCTCCCATATTTTGCTGCCATATCTCTCACTTTTCAAGGACCCTATTATACTTGCTGAGGGCTCTCATGTGGTGTAGCTTATGATGCTGTTGTCAACTGGGCTGTGGAGATATTTGAATTTTGGCTTGTGGGGAGCACTATGGACCATTTTGCACATTTCTCAGGGACAGATGGGCCAATCAGTATGATTCCTTTTACTCTGTGTTCCCCCTTGTGTCCCCTACCATCTCCTGTGATTTTGTGATGACAACCCCAGCCATTGTCTTGCAGCACTCTCTCCTTCCCCTTCTACTGTCCCTCAAGATGCACACACTGTATCTTGCCTGCCCCACAGCCATTCCTCTCGAGTTTTTGGCACCTTACACTACTTGATGGGAGCATTCAGATGGTGTGTCACACATTGTGTCTCGCAGTGGTTGTGTGAACATTTCAACCTTCATGGATGCAAGCAGCTTCTGTGGTTTGTGGGTATCCTAGGACTGGCTGGACCTCAACTGAGGACAGTTGGTATCTAAGTGATGGGGAGATGTAGGGAATGGGTTTTCCCTACCAAGGGATTTTATTTTTATTCTTTGTTTCTCATATTTTTAACTTGCTTTCTAGTTATTATATGCTTATTACTTTAGTGCGAGGTTTTATTGCTTAGTCAGCATTTTTTTTACTTACTGGGCATGTACTTACTTTTAATAACCACAAAGTTACAAGTTATGTATGAGTTCAAGTTCAAGTTTGAGTTCAAGATTTGGAAGGTTGAGAGTGGCCTTTCTCTGTGTTCAGACAGCCTCAGACAGCCTCAGATGTCCTCAGACTGCACTTTCTCTCCAGGCTATAGAAGCCCCTTTGGACTAACTCCTGCCTCACTAATTTCATTTCCTACATTGTGTGATGGGATCTATTTCTTAGTAGTGTGCAGATCCAAACAGCTTCCTTTGTAGCTGCAGCAGCAGCCATATATTCTGCTTCCATAGTTGACAGGGTCACCAAGGATTGTTTCTTTGATGACCAGCTCACTGCACCACCACACAAGGTGAATGCATAGCCAGTTATCAATCATTGATTGTTCATGTCAGCTGCCCAATCAGAATCTACATAGCATGCTGCCAGGGGTTGTCTCAGAGGAGACAGTGTAGCATAGACATGAGTCTGTTGTTCCACAAAGGTAACAATAGACTTGTTTGAGTGCCATCCAATGGCACTCCCCTGGGTTCACTGCATGCTAACTGAGCATGCCCACTGCAAATGCAAGGTCCTGATGGGTGGCTAGCATGGCATACATTAATGCTCCTAAGGCACTTTGGTACTGCAAAACATCAACCTCAGGCTGGTTGAGTTTTGTTAACATAGTATAGTTTTGATATACTGCTTCTGTGAGAGCTTAATTGTGCCCTCCTTGCAGTCTCAAATGATTTCCATTCCTAATATCCAACATGCTTTGCCTAGATCCAAGAGGTCATACTCCTTTGACAGTTGGAGCTTGAGGCAATCAATGGCAGCATGGTCCTTTGAGAGAATGAGTTTATTGTTGACATACACTGACATGATGATGAGTACACCCCCTTCAAACTTGTAGAATAGGCGGTGATCTGCATTGCTTCATGTGAAACCAAGCCTCTCAAAAACCTCTTGCAGCCATGCATACCAAGCCTTTGAGGCTTGCTTGAGCCTGTAGAGTGCATGGTAGATGCACCACACTAAGTCTGAGTTATGGAAACTGGGAGGAGGATGTAGGAATATTTCTTCATTGAGTATCCCATTTAAGAATGCAGACTTGACATCCATCTGGTGAATCTTGAGGTCATATTTAGCAGTGAGTGCAAGGAGAATTCTAATCATGGTGAACTTAGTGACAGGGATGAACATGTCAGTGTAGTTGATCCCTTGGACCTGTGTATACCCCTTCACAATGAGTCATGCTTTGTACTTATTGATCTCACTGGTGGGTCCTCATTTTATCTTGAAGACCCATTTCAAGTCAACTACTTTGTGCCCAGGTACATGCTCTACTTCCTCATACAGGCCAAGCTGCTGAAAGGTCTTTAGCTCTAGTGCCATAGTGTCATACCAATGGTCAGCATCTGGGCAGTTCATAGCATCCTTGAAGTTCATGGGCTTGTCCTCACAGGCTACACTCACTTGGTAAGCAGTGCATAGTTGTGGCATCACATCTTCATCACTCTGTGATGGCCTCACTTCAGCCACATGTCCACCCTTGCTATCTCCATCAATGCTCTCTCTGACCTCCCTTCCCTTTCCCTCAGTACTCTCAGTCTGCAAGGTGGACTTCTGGTAAGCATTGACAAAAAATCTTGGATCTGGCATCATCTCTAATTGGTTGGTGCCTAGCTCTCAACAATCTTTGAATGTTCCCAGGTGGAATGGGGTGAAGGTAAGGTGATGGCAGGCCAGTTGAGACATTGGACATCTCATGAGTGGTCAGGAGGCCATTCAGACTGCTCATAGGTGTGTAGCTTCCATTTCTTGTACTGGATGCAAGGCATTTGACTCATTATCACTAGTGCTTTCCCTGCTAGGCCAGTACTGGTGTTGCCCCTGCTTGATCCAACTCAACTCCCCCTTTGATTTCTCTGTTCCCATCCTCTAGAGGCTTGTTAGAGCTCACTGATTCAATTTGAGGTATGTTCATCATGGTTCCACCTTCATCCATATCTCATATGTCCTCATGTGAGATGAGTCCACTATCCTGGTTCACCAGGTTCCCCTTTCATGCTAATGTTCCTTCCCTTCTAGTGCTTCAGCTGTTCTCTTCAAAAATGACAAGCTCAAGACTTTTGCCCTCAATCTCATCGAAAACTACATCCCTCAATTCAATTATTCAACCTGTGGCTTGATGCAGGCATAGGTATATATGCCTTATGATTTTTTGTGAATCTGAGGTGAGTGAATGTGATTGATTTTGCATCAAGTTTGTGACATTTTTCCCTTGGGACATGGACATGTGCAGTGCATCTGAAGGTTCAAAGGTGGGACACAAAGGGTTTGTTACCAGTATAAGCCTTGTGAGGGGTCAGCTGCTGTTCAAGCACTCTCATCAGTAGGTGGTTCACCAGGTATGTTGCATGCAGTATGGCATCTCCCCAGTACTCATTCAGTAGATTCACATCACTAAGCATAGCTCATGCACATTCCATGAGGGTGCAATTCATTCATTCAGAGACACCATTCTCCTGGGGCATGTATGCATTTGTTTTTTCATGATGTATGCCTTTAGACTCTAGATAGCCGTCAAATTCCTGTGAGCAGTATTCACCACTGCCATCCATATGAAAATAATTTGGGTGCTTGCCCATCTCAGCCTCTGCTCAGATGAAGTATTCTTTTGCTGCAGCCAATGCTTCATCCTTTGACTTCAAGAGCTTGACTACTAGGTGGTGCAACTTCCCATTCATGAATGTTATAAAGTACTGGTGCCCCCCATGAGCTTTGCTCTCCATTGGACCACAAAAATCTGAGTAGATTCAATGTAGTAGTTGTTGGCTATCTGAGTTTGACTCAGTGGGTATTGCATTTCAAGATTGCTTCTCTTCAAGACACCCTTTACAGGTCTTGTTGTTGTGACTGCATGATCCAATGACTTCACTTCAAGTAACCCTTTTCTGTAAGCATTTAGGCTGAATAGTTTCTCCAAATCATTCAAGCTAAATGCCTCAGGCTATGGTGGGAAATCCCACTGGCAAATGGGATGTCCCATGGCAGCCTCAGAGGCTATTAAGGGACATCCCATCTACATTTCTGAAGGCAAGTGGGATGTCCCACTACAGCCTCAGAGGCTATGGTGGGACATCCCACCAGCACATGGTATGTCCCATGCCAGCCTCAGAGGGTCCCCACCCTCCCCCATCCTCACCCACTGTGTAGTCTGACCCATCTGATCACCCCATGCTTCCCCCTAGTACTCTTCAACCACTCCAAACACCCCACTCACACTCTCCAATAATTACCAGAAGTATAACATATTTAATTAGGGAATATAAGACAGGTACTTGACTAGCAAATGATAGTAGTGTCTGCATTCTGGACTACCAGTCAAAAATCTGGACACTGCTACAGTTGTGGACAACCAAACTCAACCAATTTAATAACTCAGGAAGGAGAGTTTTTTAGGACAAACTAAGGACAGATTTCGACTCGGACAGGTGAAAGAATGCCAAAAACAGTGGTCCAACATTTTTCCCATGACATTTTAGGTGTGCCAAATTTTTGGACGAAATTTTTGAAACTTTTCAGGCCAGCACTGCCTCAATCACCATCATTGCCTGCTTCGAAACTGTGTGGTGCTGCCTCTGTTTGCATACTGCCCACTCCGCTGCCTTCCTGGTTAACCCAAGATGATATGCACTCATGAAGCGAAATGACTGATTGATAAACTGGCACACAACTTCAACAGGACAGGAATCCAACACATTGACCACAGCTTGCTTTGCAGCTGCGAAATTTGGCTTCGAGATTTCACGATATCAGCTCTTGGACCAGCCCCAGTACTTGGGCAGTGTAAGCTAGAGACGGAAGATGTTGACAAATGAAAACAGACCATTTCTATTGGATTAAGCTCACAGTGGAACTTAGGCAAAAAGATACAGAGATGACTGGTATCTGTGATAACCTTCTCAAGCATTGATACTTGATTGACAAAGTCATCTTGCTGGCTGAGCAGGCATGCCATGCAACAGTTCATACTCTCGAATGGACAGACTGGGGCACACTTTGTCTTCAGTCCTGAAATGTCAAACCCACATTCCTCAAGCACGGTTTTAAGCCCTTTTGCAGACTTGAATTGGTGGTCATCCTTTGTATGAGCCCTTGTTTGCTGACATCAGGATTTGATTGTGGAACAATGGTGTCACGTTGCCACTGTTGTTTCCTGCCTCTGATTTATTCATTTCGAAAGCTTTGAGTGCATCCGGTGGGAGTGAAGCATGGGCAGATGAGTTGTTGAGAATGAAGAGGGCTTGATATTCAGGGCTCATCTCATTGTGGATAATGATGGTGTCTTTGATCTGATCGAGAAGGTTTTCATTTGTCCACCATGCATCTCCGTTAGCACCAGGATAAATGATCCTTCTTGCATCTCGCATGATTTTACCATCGCTCCCCAATGCAGTGAGTCGCCTGCTTTGACTGCTGATAAAGTCTGACACATGGATTAGTCGCCCTCGTCCCTTTTTTCTAAGTGGTTGCTCACCAGCATGCAGCCTTAAATTTAAGTGATGGTAAGAAATGTGCAATGAAATAGATTATATGTACTTACCATGCACTGCATGCATTGTCATTTGCATGAAATGCAGATTCATCATGAAAATATTCTTTGATTGGGTGTTCACCTGGTTCCAATTGAGGTTCAATCCAAAGCAGATCAGGACCATCAAAGTGCACCATTCATCATTCATACTCTTGCATGGCAGGCAAGAAAACCTCTTGGCGATATTTGACTTCATTGGTATGTTCATGCCCATCCATATACACCCCCTTCCGAATCATGGATTTGCACCAACCCAGCTTGATGAGCCATTGTCATGCTGTGTGCTCAGAGATTGGTCATTGGGGAGTTATTCTCAAGTCAGGGAACATTGTTTCATTAAGTGCATTCTGAAGTGCAATTGGTGTCACTTGTCCTGTCTTGCAATTGGATAGCCATTGATGTGCATAACTCTGAACAGATTCATTGTGAAAAAGGGACCGGCTGTTTACTGAGCCACCCCACTTCTTGATTGGCAGCTGCTTGAACACCTGGTAGTGGCAAGCAAGCCTCCGAACATGTTGTGCAAACCATATCCCACTCCCAGTCCCATTGTGCCATTGACATGCAATCTCCATACTTGCAGCAATTCGAGAAGCCCCCTTGATTTGAAGTGTGGCAAAATTAGAAAGAATCATGAGTTTGTTGATTTGAGAGAGTGAGAGATCACAGTGTTTCTTCTTCAGATCAAGTTGGATTTGAGCTCGAAGGACCTCCCAATCTTGGATTTCAGGTTTTGGCATCCCAATGACCTCGTGAAGTTCATCCTCCCAGTCTTCAAGGTCAACCTTGTCTGCATCTGAGTCCTCATCTGAGTCTGTGGAACCTTCATGACCAGGGCCCTCTGAATCTTTGACTTTGGTGAAACCTAATTCATTATCTGACTCACCACTCCTGACAGAGTCACAGTCTGTGCTTGGATCTGAGAGAACTGTGGCACTTCATGGCCGCCCAACAAGTTGAAGTGGTTGATCTGCCACTGGACTGGATTTGGGCTTGTCAGAGGCAACTTGGATGGCCTGAGTGTCATGAACTGATTGTATTGGATGAACTGAGTTGACATTGCAAATGGGTGCAGGTTGTGAATCTGACTTGGGTGCTGACTCTATGCAGCTGAAACCAAATGCACCCAGTGAAGATTGATTTTGCCACTCTTTCTGATATCATTGCTGTGTCCGCTTTGACATGCTCATCTTGTCAGGGCCTTTAGCATATGTGGCTGGTCTCACTAAATTAAATCTTCATTGGACGGGTTGAATATTGAGTGAGATCTGTTCACTCACACTTGTGACACAGTACTTCTGGCACCCAATCAGTATCTTTTTCATCCTCTTGATCAACCATTTTTGCAAGCCACCATCCAAATTCAATGTCATCCATCATTTCCAGCTCTGCTTCATCAATATCAGGTTCAGCTTCTGACTCACTCTCAGTCTCTTCTTCATATTCCTGCTGATAATTGATCTTTAGTCCATCAATTGCTATGGCAAGCATCTCGACTTCAGAATCATGGCCACAGTGATCTGAGTCTGATTGGTCCATGTCAGTTAACCCAGGACACTCCAAAATTGAAGGCAACTTCTGCTGTTGGTTTTGCAATCCTGTTGTATTTCTTGATTTCTTCTTAGGATGACCACCAGGCATGATGATCAACAGATAGCAGTATGATCAACAGATAGTGGTGTTTAAATTTCATTTTTTAATCAGATTTCCGACTGCTCTGATAAGCTTTTTGACTTTGGAATCATTCACAGCACCATGAAAGGTGTCATTTGCACATTTTTCCAGATTTATAGCCCTTTTTTTGGGTGCACCAAATTTTTTGGGGTCAAATTCACTATATTGCAGAATTTAGGAAATTCACTCATGCAACCACCTCATACATAGTGTTATGGTCATGTATATAGTTTCCTTGCCATCTTGATGCACTGCAGTGCTGCGAAAACTCACTTTGTAAAATTGTTGAGTTTGATTGTCTGCAACTGTACACATTCACTAATTAATTTCACTACACTTTGGTAGTTGATACCCTATACTTAGGTCTCCAACAAAGTGGGATGCTATACATTTGCTAATCAATTACACTTCACTTTTGGTAGTCCAGAATGCAGACACTACTATCATTTGCTAATCAAGTACCTGTCTATATTCCCTAATTAAATATGTTATACTTCTAGTAATTATTGGAGTGTGAGTGGGGTGTTTGGAGTGGTTGAAGAGTACTAGGGGGAAGCATGGGGTGATCAGATGGGTCAGACTACACAGTGGGTGAGGATGGGGGAGGGTGGGGACCCTCTGAGGCTGTTATGGGACATCCCACTTGCCTTCAGAAATGTAGATGGGATGTCCCATAATAGCCTCTGAGGCTGCCATGGGACATCCCATTTGCCAGTGGGATTTCCCACCATAGCCTGTGAGGCTGTCATGGGACATACCACTTTGCCTTCAAAGATGTAGATGGGATGTCCCATAGTAGCCTTTGAGGCTGCCATGTGACATCTCATTTGCTTTCAATGCTGTATATGGGATGTCTCAGAACAGCCTCAAAGCAAAGCAAGGGAATGGAGGATACATACAGAATGTAGGGTGAAATGGCAATCATATGTAGTAGTGAAATCAAGCCAATCAGTGTCTGACCATGGACATTTTCTGTTAGAGAGTAATTAATCATTCTGATGTAGTGAGTGGACTGGTATACTTGACATTTGGTGGCCCACATGCTACTCCACTGCACTACATTACCATAAACCATCTTGTTGTGTTCAAATCTATATCCAGCTGCTTGCTTGCTTCTCATATTACTAATCTTCACATGTGGAATTGGATGTATGTTACTTCCTGGTGATGGTTGTGGAGGGCATTCCAAGGTATGGCTTGCCAAGTTTCTTTCCTAGCTTCACATGTATATTATGGACATGATGGTGCCTGATCATGATAGCAATGTTCTCCTCAGAAGCAAGATTTGTAATGCTAATATGGCTGCACTGTTTGGGAAAGGGACCCCAGACACCTAAGGCAACAATGGGATGTCCCAAATTATTGCAAATCCCAGGGCAGAGAACATGGGAAATCCCATCTAATCTAGTGCCTAGAAACATGCTTTGCCCTGGGACATGAATGGATGTCCCTGGGATGACCTTGGTCCAAGAGGCATTTAGCTTGAATGATTTGGAGAAACTATTCAGCCTAAATACTTACAGAAAAGGGTTACCTGAAGTGATGACTTCCATCCCTTCCACCATGTCATGGTCTAGCAGGCTCAGGATGCTTCTATTGTTGGCATGTCCAAAGTGTCAGTGCCAAGTAGTTAGGGGAGCCTTTGATATGGGGGGATGGCATGTAAGAGCAGTAAGTGCTCCTGATGCATCAACTTTGCTGGGCTGATTTATGATGTAGGCAGAGTGGCTGCCAGATATGACTGATGTCTTCAAGACATACAGGGAGTTTCATTTGGTAGCAACTGCAGTGGCTTTGTTCCCAGCCATGACTTGGCAGGTGTTAGCCTTGAAAATCACCTGGAGCCCCTTCATTGCTAGGCAAGGGACTGATACAAGATTTGCATCGAGGTCTGGGACATGATAAATGTCACATAGCATAGTAGCATTTCCTCCATTGCAGGTGCCACTCATGTCAAGTTCCACTTGACCCTTCCCAATTGCCATAATTGATCTTCCATCCCCAATGACTACAGGTTCAGATGGTTCCAAGATCTGGTATGTGGTGAACCACTCTCTATGACAACACATGTGTGCAGAGGCACCTGAGTTGACAATCCATTCCTGTGAAGATATCTTCAGGTTCACACATGCTATGAAGAGGTGTAAGTCTGAGTCCTTAGTCACTTGTGCAACCTTTGCTGATAGGTCAGTTTTCTCCATCTTCTCCTTCTTGTCCTTGTCTGGGTCACTGGAAGGTTTCCCATCCTCATTCTTTCTCTGTGGGCACTTGTCTCTCATGTGTCCAGTTTCCTTGCATCCATAGCAAGTCATTTTGGACTTCCCCTTTCCTTTCCCCTTTTTCTTCTTGTTATCTCCATTATTAGGTTTCTTCAACATGAGTGCAGAGTGTGACTGTGATCCTTGGCAGGTTCATTCCTCAATCAGAACTTGGGATATCACAGAGTCAATTGTTAACTTGTCATTGGTTGACATGAGGATTGTCCAGAGTGTGGAGTATGACTGGGGTAAGGAGATCACCATTGCTATTGCAACCAAGGACTCATCAAGAGACTGTCTGAGTGAGCTCAAGATTAATGATTTGTGTCACATAGCATTTAGTTGGGGTTCCATAGGACTGTCATCAACCAAGGTGCCATGGAAGAGTTCCCTGATGAGGTAGGTGATGGTTTGTTTTCCCTTTCCCTCACAGTGTTCACTAAGCTTTTTCCAGGATTCTGCTGCTGACTTTGCATACATGACTCTGCTCAGAGTCCTTGAGGGTGAGAGTAATCTGTGCACATGCTTCTCTGTCCTTGATGGACCATTCAGCATGCTCATCCAGGTGGGTAGTCACATTTGGGGCAGTCTGGTCTGTGCCACCAATGACCTCCCAGAGGCCTTGAATTTCTAGGTCCTTTTGGACATAAAACTTCCACATTTGATAGTTCAATCCATCATCTGTGAGTGAGGGGATGTTGTAAAGTCAACTAGAGGGTGCAACAGTTTTTCCAGAGGATGAAAGTGATGTGGCAGTCACAGTCAAAGCGCCAGCAGCTTGAGGTGCTGCAGAAGCAGAAGGAGGTGTGTTTGATATTATGGAATTGTTGGTGGGATTTTGGGATGTCTTGAGACTAAAATTTCACTGTGGATAGAGCTGTATGGGGCTCATAACCATTTGTTGTGAGACTAAGAGAAAAGGACTATGCATAGTTACATAATACCACCAAATTAATGTCAGTAAGCAGGGACCTTATCTCAGACTTCTCAGAGTAGAAGACTGAGGTGGAACAGAAAAAGAATTCTACCTGTAAGCTGGAGTTGGGATTATGTAAGACATTACTGTTGTAAGCTGTACAAGATGGAAAACTAGAGGGAAAACTCATATGTAACAATAAATTCAGCCATAAGATTTTCTGGGAGTACTCAGTGGCCACAGTATTTTCTGACTGCCCATGCAGCTTGAGCCCCATTCAGGCCATGTTTATAAGCATCAAATGAATCTACAGGATCACATTGTGAGCCTTTAATGGAGATAAGCATGGCAGATAGGAACATTGTGGACAAAAATGAAACTTATCAGCACATTGTTGTCAATGAAATTGCAGCCAATGCACCAACAACATTTTGCTCCACATCAGCCTCTTTTGAGGAGAGAGGGTTAAGACTGTTGGAGATAGAATCACTCCAGTGGGATGTATATTTTGGTGGGAGTTATTAATTGCTCACATAAGTGCTTAGAGCACACTTAGTAGTATGTTTTTTATACTGTTCCCTCAGTAGTTAAGTCACTGCTGAGGGTAAGTCCATATATATCTTACAGTAGACTACTTACTTACTGATAACCTGTAGCTGCCTACAGGTACTTCAATATATATAGTAGTTGAGTCACTACTGAGGCTGCCTACAGCCCTTTTTTATAAAGACAGTAAATTCTTTTTGCATATCCCCAGCACATCTCAGTAAAATTGAGTTCACAATGAACTTTCAGGAGAAAAATCACCCAGACACCTGGCACTCAGCAGGTTGCTTCCAGAAGACTCTCAACATTCTTAAAATCAGGTTCATTGAAGAGGATTCTGCAACAGCAGCAATCCCTCTGGCCCTCTGGGCATTTGAACCCTTTGCACTCAGTTAAGAGACCTTTTACATCATATCCTTGCTCCTGTAGGATTTGACTCATCCCTTTGAACCACCCAGCCTGCAGATGACCAACTGGAAAGTACTAGAGTGACTGTGAAGTGCCATCATGGAAATGACCAGGTGCCATGGGAACTTTTGTTTTCAAAGGTTTATTGTCTGGTCCCACAATGGGCTTTCCATTGTCATCTCTGACAATTGCTTCTGGCCCCCAGGATTTTGATGGGTTCTTTGGCATGTGGTGGGCAGATAGTGCATTATCAGCATGCTTTAGGTGTGTCATTGCATTATCAAAGATAAAGATATGGTCTTCCTCTGGAAAATACTTCATGAATATATCCATTGCCTGAGTTGCCTGTTTCAATATATTGTTATTGGAGTAATAGCCATTGTGTGACATCAATAAAGTATGTACTGGTCTTCTGGACAGGTCTGGACAGTACCTGCCCAGACCTGTCCAGACCTCCAGACTCTCCAGACAGGCTAGGGTCTGCCCAGAACTGGACAAGTCTTCCCCAGCCAGCCCAGCTGGTAGCCATTTGCCCAGCACTGTCCAGTCAGCCCAGACTTTTGTTACTTGCTAGCCCACCCAGACTGTCCAGCCTGGCCAGTAGTCACAATCTTGCAATCACCCATAGAATCAATACATGAGCTGTAGACTGGTATGTCATTCCAATCAACTAATACAGAATACATATACAGTGAGTGAAAAAACTCTTGCAATGTTTGGCTGTTTTGGACTAATTCCAGTGTAGCACCATGTAGCATGGGAATTCTGCTTATACTTGGTGGGACAGGTGGTAACAGGGACTCTTGGCTACAAAATGGTCCCAGGGTCATGTGATTTGGTGCAGTGGTCATTGAGATATGTCAATAATAAAACAACTACACCATTGCAAGGGTTTGTTCACTTTTGGCCTGGCAGCAGAATCTGAGTCAAATGAAGGGATAATTGTGGTTGTTTGGTCCTACAAACAAAGATACACATCACATGCTTCTTTATTCCCAACCTCTACCACCATGAGATCTCCCTCTGTTACCCAAAAGAATACTCTCCTGACTATGCTTGATTCTGGTCATTCTGCTTCCTCTATTGCCTCCAGTACTGGCCTGCATCTTTCTACCATCTCTAGGCTTTATTCCAAGGAGTCTTCCAACCTCCAAAAGTCCACTGGAGGTTGTCCAATCCAAGCATTCCCCTGCCAATGTCCACCATGCCATCCACCTTATGTATCTCAACTCAGAAGGCAGAAAATGCTGTACAGGTGACCAGAACTCTCTCAAATATTATCAACCAACCCCTCTATCCAAATACTGTCTGCCAACACTTGAAAAAGACTGGTATGAAGGCTATGGTAAAGCAAGAATGACCTATCCTCCCTGCCAAGCATCACAAGGCAAGGTTAGACTTTGCCTATGCTCACAAAGATTGGACTTTGGAGGACTAGAAGAGGGTGGTATGGTCTGATGAGACTAAAATAAATCACCTGGGGTCAGATGGGCACAAATGGGTGTAGTAGTCATATTAGCAAACATAATGTAGTTATACACAACATATGGCCAAGGGACATCTTGCTTGGTAAAATTGAAACAACTGTAGAACTAGACAGGTAGGAGATACATTCCTGATGTCATCTGAGAGGCCTCATTGAATAGGCCAGTTCCCCAAAACAGCAAAAACTGTGGTGCTGACATGAACTGGATATTGTATTTTCCATGTTTGTTTGAACACAAAATCTGGAATAACTTTAGATCTACTAGTTCAAAATTGATATATATGGTATCAATCTGTAGGTCTCATCCAGGATATTTGTCCCTCAAAGTTTCATAATTGTCAGTGCAATAATGGGGGAGATACACTCCAAAGAACACATTTGAAGTCACTGACTTGTAGGGTCTGGGCAAGTTGAGCCAAATGACCATGTTGAACTTTGAATGCTTGCATGCAGCTTGCACACACATCTTGTTCACTTCCCTCCATCCATCCTTGTTGCCAACACCACACTGGGTGGGTGTGGGCTTAATGACCAAATAATCCTTTCCTGGTCATCCATAGTTCAGCTAGTCTGGCTGACCCTCCTTGGCTTCTGGTGTGCAGAGGAGGGCATTGCCTCACCCCAACCTTGCTGCCACCTTTTCTTGTGTAGAAATGCAGCAGTTGAGAGGGGATTGGTTTATTCTTCATGTCCTGAAGTGCCAGAATGACTTTCATGACATTTGCACCTGTCCCCATACTGATTACTGTCAGGACCCCTCAGGCATTGGTAGCAGAAATGGTACAGGAATGAATTTTAGCAACTATTTTAAGAGACCAATGGTGCTGTGCATACATCCTACTCATGGTAGTGCCATTAACACCATAATTTGCTGGCATTTCCCTGAGAAAATAGTCCTGATTGAGTGATGGTACAGGATAGAGGATCAATGACTCAAGTTCAATGGTTGGCCTTGTTTACATGCTGACAAACCATCAAATTGATCATGTGATGTATTATGTAATCACTAGCATGCATGACTGCAAAAAATTCATGCTCCAAACCATAAAATATGCTGTCCAATTGCCATGAATATGCTGCCATTTCATCAGCAAAAAAACCCTTTCAATGAGTTGTCCTGATTAAACATGCAATATCTCCACCAAAACAAAGCCAAACAACTTGGGTAAGGTACCATTTTGAAGCCAGGACCTAGGGCTATCCATTTGAATACTTTCAAGATTTCTTGGAATTTCCCTGATTTTTGGCATCACCATCAATAAAAAACAGCAAAACATTGAAAGGGTTTTTTGAGTCACTGTACTTACTGTTCTAACAATGAAGTAACAGTGAGAGTTTCAAGTTCTGAGTTTGAGTTTGAGTTCAAGAAGGTTTCAAGTGGCCTTCTTCAGTGTCTAGACAGCCTCAGACATTCTCAGACAGTATTTCTCCCCAGGCTATAGAAGCCCCTTTGGAAGTTCTCTCCCCTTCAGATCATCTCCACCCATCCCCAGCAGTTCAGTCAGCATTTCCTACAGTGGTGATTATCAGCTCCATCAGAGTCAGAGGATTGAATGGGCAGAATGGTATGTATTTTTTGGCCCTTAATGTGTACTGCAGAGATGAACACACAAAGTAGATCATGAGCAAAACAGTAGTGCACCTGGTCCAGACACTGTGAATGATTGCAATGGAATCAGTATTGGCAATGCAGTAATTGGAGGATCACCCAGCACAAATGGTGCATATTTCCACTGTCTGCATGTATTAAAAATGTAACTTTCTATAGTCTGCTATGCACAACCTGGCGACAATGTGGAGTCACAGGTGCTCCAAGCAGAAGTGGACCCACTGCCCACTTTCCCAGTGATCATGTCTCCTCTCATCACTGGATTATTATCTTACTTGCCCTTTCTGCTATATACTGGTGTGTTCAGGTTTTGATCTGGTACATGTGGCATCTTCTTCAGCACCTTTAGAATGTATTTTCTTTTGACTTTTTGGCTAGCAACTTTTTTTGACTTTGTTTGACTACTACATTGTTCCAAAATTTCACAACCAATTTGACTTAGATTACAGCTGTTTTCAAAAGTATGTGGAAAAGCCATTTTGAGTTGTCAGCTGTCAGAAACAGCCACACAAGGACCCCAGAAGCACCTAAGCCTGTAGTGATATATGTATGAATAACTGCTGCACACAAAAAGTAGGATATCTCTGGAACAGCTGGGACTATTGAGACACAAGTACTATCATCAGAGAGCTATCATTGGGTAGTATATACATGCCAAAAGTGAAAAGTATAGTGTGTCAGCAACAAACTTGAATGAAGGGGTCCAAAGGACTCCTAATCGACTCCTATAGCTCTAAGGAGCTTGGGGATAAACCAGACTAGAGTCCAGTGTGAGTAACCATAGATTGAAGTAAGGTATGAGGGTACACAGTACCTAGAGTCCAGTGTGAGTAACCAAAGGGTATCAACACTGGACTCAACACACTAAGTGCGATGTAAGTAAACAATGGTAAACAAACCAAAGGGAATGCACCACAAGTGCAGGAATAACCCTAGAGAGCTCGGAAAAAGTGTAAGTAGTAGTAAATGAGATGGGGAATCGAATGGTAGTAAGTAAGAGACCATTTAGAAGAGAGAAAGCAGAGAAAAGAGGTGAAGATCACCACAAGGACATAGTGCAGAAGTGAATGAGATACAGGGTACAAAACTATTTACCTTCAGTTGGCATGAAAAATGGAATAACTCTGGAACAGCAACTATGCACATCCTGTCTTTTGTATTGTCCAATAGGTATCAGGAAGTATATCAAGGTCTGAAAAAGGTGGAAGGTTTGGTGGAGAAATGGAGGAGTTACAGGCCAAATACAAAAGGGGGGAGGAGGACAATGGTGTGCCAATGAGCAATCACTGGGTGAAACACTATCAGAAATGAGAGGAGACAGTGGAGTTTGTGTACTACTTTCCAAGGGCTTTCAACTGGTGCATCATACACTGCTGCAGCCTCAGCCATTCTTGGGATATAGCCTATCATGTGGACAGAGGCATTGTCAGATGGTTTTGCAAATATCTTGGGACTTGGTGCATGTATTCCATCCATTCTTTTTTCTTTGTGTTCTATACACATCTCTCCATAGTCTCTTTGTATTTCTGATAGTGTTTCACCCAGTGATTGCTCATTGGCACACCATTGTCCTCCTCCCCCCTTTTGTATTTGGCCTGTAACTCCTCCATTTCTCCACCAAACCTTCCACCTTTTTCAGACCTTGATATACTTCCTGATACCTATTGGACAATACAAAAGACAGGATGTGCATAATTGCTGTTCCAGAGTTATTCCATTTTTCATGCCAACTGAAGGTAAATAGTTTTGTACCCTGTATCTCATTCATTTCTGAACTATACTTTTCACTTTTTGGTGTGTATATACTACCCAATGATAGCTCTCTAATGATAGTATTTGTGTCCCAATAGTCCCAGCTGTTCCAGAGATATCCTACTTTTTGTGTGCAGCAGTTATTCATACATATATCACTACAGGCTTAGGTGCTTCTGGGGTCCTTGTGTGGCTGTTTCTGACAGCTGACAACTCAAAATGGCTTTTCCACATACTTTTGAAAACAGCTGTA
>JANFAE010000872.1:0-23398 GCA_024613145.1 Pisolithus marmoratus | reverse complement strand
CTGCACGTGCCGAAGCCAGCACCACCAGCCTCCTACCGTAGCTATGATGCATGAAGCTCAAGCGGGCTAGCAATTCACCCCGCCCATTTCTTGGGATCACTTTCACCACCAAAGGCCTGTACGCCCCTCTTGGAAACGCAGATTGCGAACTTCCATCTCCACCGACGTCATGGCTTTCTGCGCGTGACATGAAAATTTTCGGTGCTGAACCACTCAGGCTAGACATTGGGTGGTGCGGTGTAGTGAATGTGACAAGCCGGTGTTACGCAGTGCCATCCTCGACCATACTAGTAAGTATGTTGTAGGTCTTCGTAGTTCTCAATCTGAACAGCACCTCAACTAGTCAACGCATGACATTAGATCAGAAAGAAGTGGGTGAAGAGTAAAACTGCAGATGGCGAAGGTATGGTTTTGTTTTGCCAATAGAAGTTTTACAGATCGTTACGCGTGGCAGTGGAATTGAAGAAGGGAAAGAAGCGTGCAGCTGACGGTGATGAGGTCGACGATCCATCTGACCTAGTAAGAAGAAGACAAAGGTGACGAAAGGGCGGACGAAGGGTCCTGTCGACTACGACAAGCATTGTGGTGTTATCAATGATAAAGGTTTTCCTTGTTCTCGTTCGCTTACGTGCAAAGCGCATTCCATGGGTGCAAAACGAGCTGTTCAAGGACGGTCAAAATCATATGACGAACTTCTTCTCGAATGGAATCGCGCTAACAATCCTACTGGGTGGAACCTGTGAAGAAGGAAACAAAGGCGGAGAAAAGGAGAAGAGGGAAAAGGAAAAGGCTGAGAAAAGCGGATGGCGATGGAGGCTGCGATTGCATCTGGTTTGGATCCTAAAAGCGCGGTTACAAAGAAGACGATCAAGAAGCCCGCAGTTCCGACTGCATCGCACCGGTTAGAGGGCGACGATAGCGCAGAGAACTATGATGATCTTGACTCTGAAGCAGAGGTCGATGATCTGGTGAAAGCTGTTCAAGTTGCCCAGACGCGAGGTATCATCGGGATTCCTCTGGCGGTTCCAACCTCGGAGAGTTCGTGGTTTGTTGCTAGACGAGAACGACTGCGGAATTGTCGCAGTCACTTGGCGAACGCACTCGGTCGCAACGGAATGGCTAATGGAGTCTCAGTAGGTGGAATGGCTCTTCTCTAGGGTTATTACTGCACGGCTTTGTATCTATATCATGGCCCATCAATGTATTTTAGCATCGATCGAAGTAAATAAATACACGGTTTTACATATTTCGCGTGGCGGTGCCCCTCTCCTTGCAAGTGATTGAAGACATGGTACACATCCGAGTAAACGAAAAGAGAGCAAACCCCAATTCCTACATCAACTTCATTTCCGTATTGCCCGTCGGCGATGCGACGGCAGAGGATCAGGCTCTTCGAGTGTTGGAAGCACTTGCGGCGCAGGTGAAACCCATAATGAAGGATCACGGATTTACGGTGAACAGTCTCGAAGAGGTGTGCATGGAGCATCTGAGATTCGTCAGCGGCTGACGTTTGCAAGACAGTACGAGTTCAACCACGTCTTCAGTGGCAGAAACTGGAATAGCGGTGAAACTATCGGTAAGTTCGCGTGTCATAGTAATGGTGTCAACGCGTCGCCCATGCTTGTGATATTGACAGAGCTTGTTCTTCGAGGCGCAAGTGGCTCATTCCTACCGGTCCATTGGTTAATGAGCACCCTATGCCACGAGGTACCACTACTTCTAACCCACTAGACAAGCTTTACTTTCTGATTGGCTTTAACTGCGAGTAGCTTGCTCATATCAAAGTTCGTTATGCATAGTGCTTATGAAACCCTTCGCTGATTTTGCAATAGCATATGAACCATGGTCCTGCATTCCAGAATCTTTGGCGGCTGCTCCGTCAGCAAGTCCGGGACCTTCAGAACCGGGGATATTTTGGGGATGGTGAGCCGTAATTGACATGATGTCTCCCTATTCTTACTCGGACGCAGGATATTGGTCGGCTGGAAGAAGATTGGAGGACTCTGCTGAAGTTGCTGGGCAAGGTATTCAGGCGGGAGATCTACCGGAGTATATGGTGAGGAGTTGCCCCTATTGTACCACCGTGTGTATAACATTGGATTAGTGCGGTGGTGCCCATTCCGGAGTCCGTCCAGCGCGAGGTCACCGATCAGCCCCTGGTCCGTCTCTCCACACAGGTGCACAAACAACCAAGAAACGCAAGGCTGGATCTCGAGTTACAAGCTCGAGTGCTTTCCCATCTACCGGGAAAGCACTGAATGACGGCCTTGACGGGGACATGAAGGCCGTCGGAACTGGTTTCCGAAAGCAAGCCAGAAGGTAACATAGTCGAGTTTTAGATGTCTTTCTCTCCTGATCATCGAATTTCAGTAAGCGTGCACGAGAGGAACGAGCTTTGGCTGCCGAAAAGCGAATACGTTCTCTTCGAGGTAGGTGGCCATTTATAGCAGGAATACTTGTATTTACGTCGTCAAGTACCTGATGCCTCGACATTACCGCCCACGGTGGAGAGGGATTTTAGCTGTGAGGAAGACCATGTTCCCTCTGAGACAGACAAAGACCGCCGTCAAATATTGTTGGAATCGGCAGACCAGCAGGAGCTGAGCTTGTTGAAAGCGGCCAACTATGATTTTTCAGACGATTTCCTGCTACCGCATGACACGTCGAAAAATCAGCCCACTTGCCAACCCGACACCATTGGCCCCAGCACTGCGAGCGATTGGCGCTTATCTTCGTCCTCCGAACACGTCAATAGAAAGAAACGGTTGTTAAGTGACGTACCTTCTCCCTTGTCTCTGAAAAGGCAGAGGACGTTAAAAGCTGGGAACCCATATTCTACCCCTTCCGTAAAGAGCCCAGAGGACTCTTGGAGTTGTCTAGTGTGCACGCTGTAAGTCACGCCCAGACATCATGTATATTGCATAATGAGCTGACGCTTTCTTGCCTTTGTGTAGGATAAATGAATCAGGTCATTTGGCGTGTTCAACCTGCGCAACACCCCGAGGTGACTCTGAATGGACTAGGGGCGAGAAATAAATGATGGGAAGTATATATATGTTTAGAGATGTAAGTAGGTATCTTGTGTTATGGATTAATGGACGAGGCGGTATGTTTTGCGGGCATCAGTACATCAGTCTTCGGTTCATGCTGGCACGAGTAGGTCACGTGTCCACCCAAGTCCCCTTCCCCCACCCGCACCACACAACATACGTTGAGAATCACTGGACTGTCCAAGGAAGGACCACGGTGTATTCATATTTACCGTTTCACTGATCTTTGAGTTGATACCAAGCGCCATCGCGGAGTTACTGCAGTAGAAGGTCCTTCCGCAGTCACCCACACCACAGCGACATTGCAGGTCATGACAGAATCCGTGGAGGAGTATCTAGCAGTCCTCAAAGCTGCATACGATTACGAGCCACAATCCGAGGATGAGATTGCTATTAAGGAGAACCAGATCGTCTTTTTACTTGAGAAGACAGACGACGAGTCAGTGCTCTGTTAAATGCTTGCCATATATCATTGATCATCATGTAGTTGGTGGAAGGTGAGGGCCAAAACGGACTCGCAGAGTGAGGAGTCACCTTCGGGACTTGTTCCGGCTGCCTATGTTGAACCAGTACGCGCTCTCCCTTATGGGACGTTCGCATCGGCTTAACCGGACCATACTCAGGCACCCCACACTTCCGTCGTCAAAGCACTGTATGACTACGATGCAGCTGCGCCCGGGGAGCTCACTATTAAGGAGGATGAGAAACTCCTGGTTTTCGACCGTGAGGACGATTGGATTCTAGTGCAGAGTCAGAGGGAAGATGGAAGAGCTGGCTTCGTTCCGGGAAATTACGTAGAAGAGGTATTGTCCAGGTTTATACTTTTCTTTCTTTCTTCTGCTAATGGTTTCTAAGTACTCTAGCGAGGAGCAAGAACCACCATCTCCAACTTCTGTTGAACCAGTGCGTCCCTACTGATTGCGTAGCTTTATCGCTCATGCAAGCTGTCGCAGAGTTCGAGTCATCGCGTGAGCGTATATGTTGATCCAGCAGATCTTGTTGCGCAGACTTCCGTTAAAGCGCAAGTGGACGACATCAAGACATGGGCAGTCTCCGAGGTGGACGGTAAGGGGAAGAAAAAGAAAGGTACCCTTGGTATTGGGAATGGATCGATCTTTTTTGCCAGTGAGGCGGACAAGGTGCAGTTTGTGAATCTCCTCTCGCCGATCGTCTGACTTGTCTAAATTCAAGACGCCCGTGCGACAATGGAAAACCGCGGACGTCGAAGATATTACAGTTGAGAAGCAGAAGCATCTTCATATCGACATTGGCGGTGTCAGCCCTACGAGATTACATTTCGCAGTTGGCAGTAGACAAGTTTCCGATGCCATCGTCGACAAACTGGAGTCGTCTAAAGGCATCCACACAGCAGTAATTGCAGAGGGACGTACCGATGCACTTACTCCTCCGCCACGTAATGCAGAGACGGCGAGCCCCTCCAAGAAGAATGGAGCCTCTGTTCGCTTCACGGATGAATCTCCTGAGATTATCCCTCGCGAACCGTCGGAGGCAGGTGAAGAAGAAGTTGCACAAGACGAGGATGCGACGGAAGAAAGCGACGTTACTGGCGAGCCCGCGGTTGTGCTGTACGATTTCCAAGGCGCCAGTGCTGACGAGCTATCGGTTCAAGAAGGAGAGCAGCTTTGGATCATCGAGAAAGAGGGTGTGGAATGGTGGAAGTGCAGGAATGAAGAAGGACTTGAAGGAGTGGTACCTGCGTCTTACCTTGAGGTGAGTCGTGGGACGCACTGTTCATATCAGTATTTGGACTATGGTCATTTCAAGGCTATATCTGCCACATCCACCGACGCGGACGGCACTGCAGCCAAAACGGAAGAAGCTCGTCCGCGAATAGAGTCAGAGGAACGCGATCATGGACGTTTCGACAAAGAGGCTCTGAAGCGCCTCGAGTTAGAACATAGGAAGGCGTTGGGGGTAAGGGTTGAGGAACAACAACGTGGACCTACAGCACCAGAGACAGCGCTGGAAGCGGAAGCGGACAAGAAACGCCGAGAAACGGAGGCCACAGTTACCGCAGAGGTTCAGAGAAAGCGACGGCAGGAAGCTGCAAAGCGTGTCCAACAGAAAGACGAGAAAGGGCAGAGTACTCCTCCGTACGAGGTCTCGTTTGCCAGCCTGAATTTTATTCCTCATCAAAGTCTATCATAGCCGCGTAGTTTCGCCACATAGCAAGCCGTCAAACGGGACGAGTCCGAAATCCAGCGAATCTGTCAAGAGTGCGTTGTTCTCTTTTCACCCGAGAGTAATGGTCACAGGGAATGTAATGTTACTGCAAGCAGATGGCCCACCACCCGAATCCACGCGTACTTGGCATGATCGTACGGGGCAATTCCGTGTTGACGCGGCACTCCTCGGGTATAGCAATGGCAAGCTCAGACTTCACAAAGTCAATGGTGTCATTATTGAGGTCCCATCTGACAAGATGTCAATGGAAGACATGCGCTATGTGGAGAAGCTCATATCGAAGAAGTCTGCCGGTGCTGTGTCGCGTTCTGCTGCTCGCCGGAACACGATTGATGACGACGATCAACCACTTTCTCTCAAGCGACAAACTGAGCCTGCCAAAAGGGCAGCAACGCAAACGAAGCGAGGACCGCAAGTGGATTGGTTTGAGTTTTTCTTGTCTGCCGGTTGTGAGATCGATGACTGCACCCGCTATGCCGCAGCCTTTGAGAGGGATAAGATCGACGAAGTCATTCTTCCTGATATCACAGAGTCGACCATGCGTTCACTTGGTCTACGCGAGGGTGATATCATACGAGTAAACAAGGCCATTCAACAGAAGTACAAGAAGCCACTTCAAGAACAAATTTCCCGCGACGAAGAGTTCGCACAGAAGCTGCAAGAAGAGGAGAACGGCAAAATGTCGTCCACACCCAGCCCGGCATCTAACCTCTTCGCTGGTCCTGGAGGATTGCTCAAGAACAATACTCAGCGGCGAGGGAGACCCCAGCCCAGCAAGAGCCTTCCTCTAGCTGCCGTCGACATGGGTGCCATCGGCTCTGCCTCGGAACAAATTAAGCGGACGGGATCACCTCTAGTTACAACCAGAGGTCCTACTCCCACAGCCCCCGAGAGGCCGGGCTCCACCGTGACACCAGCAAATTCGGGTTTCGACGACGATGCATGGACTAACCGACCAGGTGCTAAATCATCTACTTCTGCGATTACACCACCAACTGCACCACGTATGCCATCCGCTCCCCCAGCAACGCAAGCACTTACTACTGCACCATCACCACCCGTTTCTGCTACTGATGCCCGACCTCAAGAGAACAAAGGCGGGCTGGCAAAGACTGACGCAGACATTTTCGACCAACTTGCACGCCTCAGTCAATTGAAGAACGAGCGTACAGCCTCTTCATCAAGCCCGGCACCGGCTACAGCTACCGCTTCCCCTGCCATTACCTTACCCCCATCCGGCTACGGTAGTGGTCTAGGCGTTGGTTCATCACAACTTCCACTCTCGCAACATCTCCAAAATCAGCAGTCAGGGGTGTATACCCCTCAACGCGATAGTCCTCGTGGCCCTTTCGCACCCGTCCCTGCAAACCAGAGTTTATTGCATCCTCTGATTCCAACAACGACCGGTTTCAATAGCTTTGTTCCAACCCGCGCCGCAAGTGTGCCTGCACAACCATCACTTCAACCACAAATCACGGGATTTCCTGGGCCTTCCCAACCCCTGGTTTCGCAATTGACAGGTTTTCCAGGTTCGGGTGCTATAATCACACAGCCTACTGGCGTCTCTGCGGGTGCTTTTGGCACTTTCACATTACCGCCTTCTTTCCCTAGCTCGGGCTCTGCACCGATATCCACGAGTAAATCAATCTGTTACATGCAAGCTCCTCTGATACTCACATCCACTCCGAAGATCCAACAGGTCTTCCGTCTCTTGGACAGTCGCCATTCAATAGTGTTATGCCCACGTCGTCTCCTGCAACTACTATGCCTTATTCTCAGCCGCCAAATAGTGCTAACCTTAGTACCACGCCCGCAAATATATTTGCTCAGATGAAATCCGGTACCTTTGCCACGGACAATGACCACTCGGCGCCTCAACAGGCTGGTGAGTACTCATTGGCCTCGCCCACCCTTGTTCTTGATTTACAACTTAATCAGGGGAATACAATTCCCTACGGGTGAACAGTAAGTACTGAGATTAATAACCATATAATCGATGGCTGACGTTGATGCTATGCCAGCTCATGGGGACTTCGTACCACAGCCTTCGGGTTGGAACTACCAGCAAACTAGTGGGTATGCAGGTGGTTACACAGGATACTAGCACATTGCTCTTCCACTATCCTTACTAGACCACTTTCAATTGGTTGAATGAGAGTGTATACGTATGAGACCATCTACCAAGGCGCGAAGTCACTGAACCTCCATAATACCCTGTGTATACCCCACCCGCTCAAAGTACCTTTTTAAGCCTAGCCGCACCTCTGGAGCGATGTCACGAGCTAGGAGGCTTGTACAAAGCGGATAAACGACAGGCAAATACTTCGCAAACTTAAGGCTCGAGTCAGCGACAATATTTCCCACAATGACTCAATGATAACTTACCGCCCTGTTATCGAAGCGGCAGAAGCCATCCATGATCTCAGTAACAACAGGTGTCCAAGCTGCGATATTTTTGGCTTGCGTGTCTGCGCGAAGTTTCACGTAATCTGACAACACATTCAAGGCCAGTCTACGTTAGCGTGTCAGTTATCATCGGTATTGTGACTGTGGATCTGGCCTTACGGAAGGAGGCGCTCTGCAATTTGTGGTCGTGCTGATTGATGCTCGGACCGCTCATCAAAATACATCCGCAACAAGACGTGAACTAAGGTGGCCGCGCTGCTCGACTCTTGTTTGAGGAGGTTTGGCAGGTGCTTCATGAACCCTACGTGCTATCGAACGTATTGTTATCATATGAAGCGTCTTACACTCACCTACTTTCCAGAGACCAGTGCGAAGTTCTTTATCGTCATTGAACATGCGAGCAAATTGGTAGCTATGATCCAAAACTCCCATCAGTCTGAGTAATTGGTCTGGGGGTATCGTGGCATAGACGGCATCATTCCGCAGCAAATCGTTAGTCATCTCAATAAGGAGCAGTTGGAGTACACATTTGACGATAATCTGCTTGAAGATTTTGCGACGGTCGGTGGCCGAGAATTTTGTCTCGCCCGACTCTCGTTCACTTGTGGTAGGGGTGAGGGGCGCAGGTAAAATTGTTTGCCCCTGTGATTCTTTCAGGGATATCAGTAGGTCCGCTGAAACATGTATTTTAACCTCACCGTTTGCATCTGTGATTTCTGGAGTACTACCGTCAATCTCGATACGCAAACTCTCGTCAAACAACTGATGCGGGGTCGTTGTTCGGAACAGCTTGACGAAGGTAGAAACTACACGCTCCCACCGTGTGGCGTCGAGTTTTTGCACGTTACTCTCAAGGAATTGTTGTAGACACGAGGTCCCGATCCTGGCAAGCGTGTCATTTTCTTCACCTCGGGCGTCAGGAGTTTGCAACGTGTGAGATAAAGGGCCACAAACCTTGACATATGCAAACACACAAGAGATCCAACAGACCATCGAGAAAGCGCTCAAGCATGTCGTAATAGAAAGTATAGAGGTCGACGAGATCACGTAGTGCTTGGATCATCGTCGTCGACAGCCAGACGCTCATGTCTTCCTGTGTGTTGAATCGTGACAGGTCTCGACTAGACTTTAAAACCGCGAATATCGGGAATAGCAGCTCTCGACAAATGGTATCCCAGAATTCTACGGGGAAGGACGTCCCATGCGTTTTTAGCGTTGTGAACAAAGAATCAAGAGCTCTAAGCGGGTAATATGTAAGTTGCCTTCAAGAGTGTATTGAAGGAGCGTCCTCACAGGCGTCGCACTTCAAGGTCCTCTCCATTCATAATGATATCATAGAAACCAAACAAAATCGGGAACCAGAACCGTATCATGACGTCTTCGCCAGCTGGTTGACTTTCCGGGCCAAGCCCACACTCGGGACAAGTGAGCATCACCGGTATCACCCCCCGCAGCATTGCGATCGCAAGTAGACTAAGTTTTTGGTACTTGCTGACTTTGCAGAACTCCGTGATGCAAACTGTAAGGTCAGCAAAGGCACCGTGACGGATAATCGCTGTAAAATGGTCTTTATTAACTTTGGTAATGATCTCGAATGCAGAATTTGCTATGCGTTCTGCAGGAATAACCTTAGTGTATTCTCGATTGGTTAGCCTTTGAACACACCTGTGAGCACTTTGGAGGCAGCGGCGAATACACCAAGCATTGTCCGCCAGCCAGACCTCATGTTCTGGACCCGAGCCTGTATCATTTGCTGAAGGCACTGCAAGACCTGAGAATATAGTCAAGAGTCCCGCCTTCGTTTGGATAGAGGTCTACTACACACCATATCCCGGATATCAGGGTTTGGATTGTGTATCATCGTATGTTCAAAAGGCTTCAAGAAGTCCTTCTGGAATTTAAAATGTGGTAATTCCTCCTTTTCTAAAAATCGCATAGATAGCTGTCGAAGAGAATCTAGGGCAAAGAATCCAACGTGGGGATTGCTGTGGCAGCAAACCTGGAGTGTGTGAGTAAAAAGGTTATATGAAACTGGAACGCGTACTTGATTAAAGTGTTCTCCTAGAATATCCCACAGATTAGACCATTCTAAACGAATCCGGTTCATGTTGTAGTAGGAAATTTCAACGAGCTTCTGAAGACTGAACAGCCGTGGATGCTGTGAAAGGCCGGAGGACTGTATCTCCTCCCAAGAAACATCACATAGTGAACGTACAAAATCAACAATAGCCGTCTGAATTTTATTGTGATTAGTGAACATCGTGAAGAATAAGAACACCTGCCCCTGAGAGGTACTGGCTGAAGGAAAAGACCATATCAGCAGCAACCGTGATGTGAGTTGATCGACTCTCATTGGCAAGTTCTTCGGCTGGAAGCTTGCGGGTCCGGCTGTAAAGGTCTGAGTTACGTCCTGCCACTGGTTACGCCAGGCGTACCCTTTCTTTATGTCAGAGACTTCGACGCCACTTGTGATTAGCTGCATACGTTCCAATTGACTGACACAGGAAAGTACATCTCGCCAAGAACCTTTGAGGTTGTTGCCTTCGCTGACTGCCACATCCAACAGTGCTTTTATAGCCTCCATGTTCTTTGCCTTCATTTCCCCTAAATTGTTTAGGAAGGTGAACTTTGCCAATGTCGTCACGAAAGCATTGCGTTGCAATTCCAAGTCAAAAAAGCAGGCAATACGAATGGCATTTTTGAAACCATCGAGACAAAGGTCCACAATTTCCAGATCATCAGTGTTTTGCAGTGGTCCTGATAATCCTGCGAGGAAAGATATCCAAGCGACCTCGAACATAGGCCGCACATGAACAAAGTGCGAGGCGCTGAAGAATTGTTCGGCAGCGCGGGATCTGCGTTGTGAACGCATCAAAGTCCTGAAAAGTGCCTGAAGATGTATGAGAAACCAGCGCGCCATCTAGAGAATCAACAACCTCCGTCTTATTCGCCATTCCACTGGACTGCAGTATGTATGCCTCCTTCTGGAGATCCCTTCCGACGTTAGCAAGTACGTTTGCTATACCAGCTCCTGTTACCGGAAGGTGCACTGAATCTACTTCATCTTTCATCCTAATTTCGCTGTTCTGTATCTCGTCGAATATACTCGATAGAAATGCTTCCGGCAAATCCTCTCCATCATTAATGCCTCGGTTATTTCGAATGAAATCGCTATTTGTCATTCGGTGCTTGACTTGCGGATTGTGGGCATCCGTGTTGAGCATGATAGTGGAATACGCGAGGACATAAGCTGTGTCTGTCATGGATTTCAGCAGTATTCGGTAGGAGAAATGCGCCCATGCCAACCTGCATTTTTAAAAGGGGTATGGGGATTACCGGCGATATACCTCTCCGCAAATTTCAACATAAAGCGATCGATTTTTTGCGATTCGCCTGGAAGACGGAAGGCTTGCAGAAACAACCGAAGCGCAGCGAGGAAATCCAAATTCCGAAAGTCCAAAAGGTCGACAAATGCATGCATGACAGCCACGTTTGTTTCGTCACTATGGATATTTTGTCAACGATGAAACAAGAGGCAGTTGAAGTGACCTACCCTTCCCCTAGATATTCACCTATCATAGCCTTACTCAAGCCGTCCGTAGTCAACAAGAAGCGTGCGATGTCGGACGGGGAGGAGCTTGCAATGAACCCTGCCCCAACTAGATACTGGATACCCTGCCCAATACCATGAGAAATCACGAATTCAAAAGACAGTGATTATTTACACGCTTGGGTTTAAAGTTGAACTTTCTAATGCCTTCTAGCAAAGCCGTCTTCTTCTGCTTGGCATTCTCAAACCTTGTGGGATCATCCGCAGTATCAGGGGTGGGTTGGCGGAAGGACTCCAAATTCCCGGAAGTACCAGCAGCTCGGTCTAGGGAAGGATCTGAAGACATGGCTTCATGCTCATCCCCTGCTTGGACGCGTGCTGTCTCCAAGATGCTGTTGTCACCTGACGTCTTGCCCATGTTTGTTCCCCAAGCGACCAGAGACCTCAGTACACTGACAAGGCACTCAAGACCCTGTCTTCTCAGCTGTCCCTCGGAAAGTCCAATGGCGGATGTATCTACCATCCCTGGTACAGAGATGGCACCAGAGGCATGGACGGCTGAACTCTGAACCTTAGTCTGCGGAGTAACCGCAGGACTGGTTGGGTCGTTGCCTTTGCTTTGAGACATTGCATAGGGAAGAGTCGCAATCTTTGAGGTTACGGTCATCAAGCTAACAAAGCAAATTGAGTGCAATGTCATCAGTTAGTTACGGAATAATTACCGCTCATAAATATTGTCAACCGCTTCACTGTCACAGTCGTAGTTGAGATATAGTTCAACTAATGCTTGCGGATCTTGGCAGAGCTTAGACAACATAGCAAGAATGACAGCCTTCTGTTTTAACGTAGATGTTCGCATCTCCATAATTGGAATGAAGATTTCGTGAAGTAACACCTCTATTTCTTTCTGATGCTCAGTGTTAGATAGGGTGGATTAGACGAGATCAATAAGTGGCCACCTTCAATTTGGTTCGCATGCCCGAAAGGACTCGCCAGAATATCTCCACACTGACTTCAAACACCTGCGGCACCGGGCTTACTGCGTTTCTGCTTAGACACAGACACAGATGCTGGTTGGTAGCTTGGACAAACGTCATCGCCTCATGTGACGATGTTGAATAGATGATTGCTGTAGGATCAACAATCAATTGCATATGCGAGTTCAACACAGTCAAGACCAGATGCAGGGACAAGAGCTTCGATCTCATTGCATGTGACTTCAGGTCATGTTCGCTGTGAAGAGGTTCCGCAGCCGTGAGTGGATGATTCAGCGATGACGTACCTTTCGCTGTTCAGAGGCTTCATTGATAACTTGCAGAGCGAACGGAAGACCAAAAACGCATCTTTAACGAACATGTCGTGGGTTGTGAGAACTTTATGTAAGTGACCATTTGCTGATGGAGTGGAGCCCAACGTAGGCTGCTCGACGTGGGAGCTAGCAGTCTCCAACCTAAACCAAATCAACCCGTGGTCCTGCGAGTTTACAAGAAGCTCACGTTTCTGTTGTAGGTTGAAGCCCATTGTGGGAAATAGCGTTTACAAGTCCCTCTTGCGGCATAGTAGCTTGGTTGGAGGAGTGGAAAGCGTCACCATCACGCTCCTGGGTGGCTTCGGAAAGAGGTTGTAAAGGTTCCGATGAACTACCAGATTCCGGCTGACTAGATACTATGGAAGAACGACGAAATTCTGAGCTGGGGGTTACGTGCATAGATGTAGACAATGAGTCAGAGCTAACAGATGGTCGGAGACTTAACGTCTCCGCCACGTCGTCGAGGTTACTGGTTCCACAGCGCGTAAATATGTGGTGCACCATTTGTGTGAGTCCACCTTGAGCGACCATTTGATTGACTGGATCCGTGCTCAAAAGGAAGACATTATAGACTGTGCGGACAGCCTTCAGGAGTGAAGAGTGATGTACGTAGATGGTTGGAGATAGCACTAAAGCGAGCAATGCCTTGACGACCTGCAAAGACACGGCTTCTGGCGTTGTTTCGGAATGACAACTCGTAATGGTGTGAACTACGAGATCCACCAGGGATATTTGAGAACTGCTATTTTGCGATGCACCGATAGACCTCCGGGGATGCAGTGCGGGAGATGGTGGAGGAGAAGGGAGAGGCAAGTTGGAAGACTCCGCAGCAAAGAAAGAATATGATATCAGCTTGGATATGCAGTCTAAGCTTGCAATCATCAATTTCTCGCTCCGAGTTTCGCATGCCAAACGAAGCGGCTCGAAAATTTCACGTGGTTTATCACCACCCTGACCAGCGCGAATCATGTCCAAAGCTGCCTGAGCGGAATCATGGATGGGAACGGAGCGCTTTGCCTCTTTTGAGGCTAAGATTATCTCCAGTGCCGAAGATATCAGCACCACAGAAACCGTATTGCCGCGAGAAATGGTGAATGAGCGTTTGTGTGGTGTTGAAAGCGGTGGGTTGACGCCAGAAGGTGTTTCCGACCTTCCACCTCCACTGCCAACTGTTTCCGCGGAGGGGGCTCGCATAGCGGGAGAGGAAGGGTGCACTTGATCTGAGACACCCTTAGGTGGAATTGGCGGGGGAGATGATTTGAACTGATCGTGGGCGTTCCGGGGAGACTCCTCAGTAAGCACTTCACTCGTGGGGTTTACCAACTTTGTTGCACCATCTGATTCAAGACTAGCATTTACAGGGCTTGACTGGATTTGCACGGGAGCTGAAGGGCCAGCTGTTTCAAATTCCTCTCGAGCAGGCGCACTGGTAATGCCCTCGACGTGGAGGACGACAGAGTGATTGTCGTCTGGAGAGTCGGTTGCAGGGCTACGAGGACGGGCGGCTTCCATAGTGCTTCGATACTTTCTGCTAGAAATGAGCCGCAATGTCCAGAAGAATCCTGTCGCACTCGTCAATGAAGTGCAAGTACGCTGTCAGCGTGAATGTCGACACGGCCTAAGTTAGTTTACCCCCCCGTCTAAGTATAACGTACTTCCTAACAAGCGCCAACAGCGCCGTGCGGAATTCGCCGATTAGTATGATCTAATCTATATCACAAGACAATATCGTAGGTACTTACACGTTGAACTGAAGCCTGATGCTATCTAGAATGTCACAAGTACCCCCCGAAGCAGCAGAAGCCATCCTGCAACCTTCACACCCTGTGCCGGAAACCGCCGTTTTCGTGGAAGGACCAGATTTTGAAAGCGACCTTTCTCTGCAACAACTCCTCCAGAGTTATGAACGCATTGGATTCCAGGCAAACAGCCTAGGAAAAGCCATCGATATCGTAAATCGTATGGTAGTATCCGTTACCCTTTTGCGTGCTCCGGAGATCTTACACCTCCATTCAGCGAATGTGGCGGTTATCCGACGAGCCCATATCTTCTGATGAATCGGATGAATACACGGACTATAATGTCAGAGCACGAACATGCTGCAATGTCTTTCTCGGGTATACTTCTAATCTCATCTCTTCCGGTCTGCGTGACATCATAAAGTACCTCGTCAAATACAAGCACGTTTGCGCAATCGTAACAACAGCGGGAGGTGTTGAGGAAGATTTCATCAAGTGTCTCGGAAAAACCTACTTGGCAGATTTCAAAATGGATGGCGCAGATCTCCGTAAAAAGGGTATGAATCGCATAGGAAATCTTGTCGTCCCCAACGACAACTACTGCAAATTCGAGGACTGGCTCCTACCAATACTTGATACCATGTTGGCAGAGCAGAAGACTACTGGCGAAGTGTGGACGCCAAGTTCTGTTATCCGCAGACTTGGAAAGGAGATTAACAATGAAGAGTCGGTGTACTATTGGGCTTACAAGGTGAACTGGCGAGATTTTCTGCCCTCTCGCTTGTACCTACAACTCATCTTTCCAGAATGACATTCCAGTGTTTTGCCCTGCACTCACTGACGGATCGCTGGGGGACATGATATACTTCCATTCATTCCGTTCCCCGGGGTTGATAATTGATATCGTCGGTGATATTCGTGCTTTAAACGAGCTATCCCGCAAGTCCAAGAAAGCAGGCATGATTATTCTCGGAGGCGGAGTATGCAAACACCAAATTGCCAATGCTATGCTTATCGTAAGACTGTCCCTCGTATTTTCGTATCCACCCCCATCCCTTACGGCTTGCTTACAGCGAAACGGCGCTGATTTCGCAGTCTACATAGTAAGATCCTTCAAGGTGTATTTTAGAGGCTGTTGAATCGCGTTACTTAGAATACGGGACAAGAGTTCGACGGCTCCGACTCAGGCGCACAACCAGACGAGGCAGTCTCATGGGGAAAAATTCGTGCTGGAGCCGAATCTGTCAAGGTTGATTGACTTCGAGTTAGACCGAGTGACACTGATCTCCTTTTGTATCCCAGGTTTTTGCCGACGCCACCTTGGTTTTTCCACTCTTGGTTGCCGCTACGTTTGCACAGAAACAGCCATCGTAGCCACCACACTAAGTCCCCTACCTACTTGGCCATAAGACGACGGATGTAAAACATGAAGACTATTGACATGGATGGAGGAAGGATCGTAGATGCTTTTTCCATGCTAAGACTCGTGAATGCAGCAGGATGGATGAGATATCCAAGGCTACTTATTAGGGGGACACTCTATACCTACATTGAGATCAGCAGGCAGCGTTGAGCCTACTTCACTACGAATGCGACGTCGATGAAACATACCTCGCTGCATCTCACCCGACCAAATTACGAGGTCATCCCTCAGAAGCTGTAGGATCATCATCGAGTCTCGCATGGCTTGGAGTGATGAATCATCATCATGATCCAAACAGGCGACGGCTTCATCAAATGCGTGCTTTCCAAGGTGGCAAGCACGTTCAGGACTTTTCCGAACGTCATGGTAGTATACTGCGAAATTCAACGCAAGTCCTAATCTTGTTGGATGCGTAGGTTCAAGCGAAGCCAAAGCATGCTTGTATGCAACCTTGTACGCAGCGAGTGAGAGGTCAGAGAAGCGACCTCTCTCCTGCTGGTGCGCAAACTCTGCAAGGTAGCGGAAATAATCACCTTTCCTAGAAGCAAGCTTTACCATTACCCGTAGCTCATCAACCCGAGGTATCAGAAAGGCTTACATCTTGTAATAAAATACTGTTTCCTCCCCAGCAGCCACAATAGGCAACAGGCGGTCATCCAAGAGACGTATGACGTCCTTACAGACTTCCGTAAGCTCTCGTTCAATTTTACTCCGTTCTTGTCGTGTCAACGCCAGTTGGCGTGGAGTGCGACCGGTAGGGTGGCTCGATTCTAGTCTCTCCAGAGAATCGACAATTCTCCAGCTGCTGCGGAGAGCATTGGTTATGTTCTTGTATGCAACAGAGAGAAGGTTGCGCTCCTCGATTGTCAAGGCACCATAGGTCTGGATCAATCCTTTGATTTGCAAGACTAGATCTGAAATTACAGGTTGATACATAGCAGTCCCTCTCGCTGGAACGTGTTCGAGATGAATACCTTCGTAGCGCTCTGCCTCTTCGGCAACCTTGGCTAAAAGGAGATACTCCTCCCTCGAAATGGTCCTTGCCTATTAAAAATGGTCAGTAGCCTTGTGGATTAGAATACCATACCTACGGGTGACATTGTACTAATGTTCGATCGGAGAGGGAGTATTTTTTCCCCCACAATTTGTTACGCTTAAATAGGCTCTCTTGCAACGAAGGGTGCTGTTTTCCACGTTGAGCAGAGAAGCGGTAGCACGAGGGTCCAGATCCTCCTATCATGAATGTGGTACCCTGGGCAAAGGGGATTCCAGTGATGTATCAGGGTTGAGGGCCACAGAGCACGACGCCTCATGGAGAAGGTATTGGTGAGTTCAAAAAAATTCCCATTCCTAGCCACCTCTTAGAAGTTAAGCAATGAAATCACACTTGTATTTTTGTAGCACTCGATGCCAACATGAAACCAAACGGGCGCTTGCAGCCTTGTAAAGTTGGCGAGATTACGTAGATTGGAGTGTATGTGATGCCTTGCGTGGATGGCGAGCGTCGAATGCCATACCCGATGACGCGAACTGGATATACGAACCTTATGTAGGCATCGGTGAACCTAATCCAGTCCTGCATCATCTTTGCGAGTTACCCCCGGTGCAATCGCAGAGAACCTGCCCTGGAGTGAAAGGACTCCACCCTCTGCAAGACGAACCCAAAGCTTCATTCTCCAAGGTGGACTCGCTTCCCGGAGAGAACGCACGATTACGATCAAAGTGTAACCTCATCTGGAACCATTCCTCCCTCAGACCGGGAAGAAAAAAGACACATGTAATCCCACCCAAGAAGCACAAAGCTAAACATCGCGACACTCTTTCATCCGCCCGTCTCATTCGTGATCGCTTCTGTCGACCGAAGCAACGCATGCCATACGGCCTGGGCAAGCTGAAACTCTTCACAGTGTGAGGCGATCAACGGAGAAATTAAAATTATGGCACAGGCGATACTCGTTACGCGGCCCTAATAGTCAATGGTTAATCAGCTCGAGCACGAGCACGCGTGGATGAAATTCAACCGCCAAATGTACCCGTTATATGTCCAGTGCTGGAGGATCTTGGCAACGATTTCCTGCAGTCATATCAGAAACCTGAACACGTTGGTCCTGATTATCTGTCCAAGCTCGCAAGGTGCCTGCGCTGCTGTCTATCCGAACCGCCCCAGCCTTTTAGCATGTAAACCACCCAAGTCGATGAATCGGCGCTATTGTCTAGACCATGAGAACAATACAGCAAATTCGCAACAAAATCGAAAGCCTTGAAATCTGAGGCATTGGGACCAATGTCAATGGAAACAGGCCACTGATGTTTGGCTTCAAGAAACTTGAGAGAAGATGAAACCCATCCAGATGGACAGATTTAGGGTGCCCGTGTTTAGGAAGGTGCTCGCCAAACTGAAGGAAGTGGTATGGATCGTCTTCCACAACAAGCCTTTTACATATATTCTTCGAACCCATTCTTGCGTTCACGATGAGATTTCAAAGCATATAAATAAAAACCACTTACCGTACTTGACACGGATCCCGCGTATTTCTCGTTTCCAAAAAGCGCTCATAATCCGGATGTACCCCACCTGAAGACACGGAGGCAAGTAATGATCACACACGCATACACTGTGGTCCTGACCCACGGCAGCGTTATCCGTAACGCGAAGCCTAGTGAAAGGAATGAATACTAATGATAAACCACGGGAGCACCGGGAGCAATGAATACCTTGGCATCTGGCGGACATCCTCGTTCTACTCGGAAAGAACTCAAGATCATGGCCCCTTACCCTGGCCGTCAATAGCAGCTGGGACAGGTTCAACGCTCCAGGGAGTCGTTATCGCGACCGCGGATGGGTAAGGACATCCCTCACAAATAACAGTATCACCTGAGCTACAGAGCATGGAATCGACTCGCGTCCATCTACTTTGGCTGGGAACCCGCTGCAATGCAGTCCTATGTACATACCCGTCTGTATTCCCGGCCCGTGTCAATGAACACTATAAGCTGGGTTCCCTGACCCACACACTTCGGAAACATGTCCCAGGAGGCTCTGTAGTTGCTTGTTCACATTAAAGAAAATAATCTGATCTAATGTCACTAATCTCCTTGTACAGTTGAACGGTTTCCTTACCCGGCTGTTGGATCAGTGAACCGACAGAAAATGACTCAGGGACTAGCGCGTTCGCTGTGAAACATGATAACGAGAACGGGCCCGTTGTTCCGTCAGAAATTCTCCGCTGTAGTGGAGATGTAACACGAGCTTTGGCAGAGTCGGACAAATATGGTGAGGGAGGTCAGCCGTGCCGTGTCGCTTGTGGGTGCCCAACTGCGGTAGTCGAAGAGGAGAAGACGGAAAGGCAAGGAGTGTAATCTACACAGGGTGTCATGGTACGTAAACTTTTGTCTGCAGGTCTAGATGGGTATGCTCCGAGCCAGCGGTTTCTGTTACAGGTGCCAGTGAACTTTCCAAGGGAATCAGCCACAGGCGTGTCCAATTTACCTGAGTTTGGAATCACAATGAAATGTACTCTATTAGGCCGCAAGTATGCGGCACGCATGGACAGCGTAGATTACAAGTGCAATGCGAGGCTGTGCAGATCACCAGAGAAGCTCGTCCTGGGACTCAAAGGTCTAGTCATCCGAAAGACAACAGGATCTCCGGTCAACAATTACATAATGGACTCTTTTCATGTCCTGAGTGGCAATGTTATCAGTTCGGGCGTCGGGCTGAATGCCATGGAGGAGCTGCAGAATCTTCAACTCGAATAGGCAGCATAACTGAGACGTATGGGAGATCGGAAACCCGGCTCAGCGCTCGATCACGACAACTGGGAGTAATCTTGCCCAAACGTATGTACATGCATATGAACAGTCCAATGCGTCTGTGAGATTTGCGACTGTCCATTGGCCCCTACATACGCCTACGTTGAGCATGATCGGCTACAATTGACCTCCAAGTGTACTCGGATGGGGCGCAGGAAGGAGCGTTCGGTTAGGTATTACAGCATAGAAGGAATGACAGCCTGCGAACACAACTGTGTTTCAGCCTTGCGCTCCACAAACTAGAGATGAGTGGAGGACCGCTCAGTGGCTCACCTGCAGACAGTGTTGGACCCCCTCCCATACAATGAGCCGTTCTTAGGTCGCTCGTACCACGCTTGTTGTGAGGATGAGGAACGATGTCGCGAAAGAATTGGTGGTTCTGAGTCAATGGAGGGGGTCCTTGAGGTAGTGTAGAAGCTGGAAAAGAAACGGGGACAAACCTGACGGGAAGCCGCTCTGCACCCTCACAAGAAGCGCGATGGACGCCAGCGAGCGAAGGTCGGCTAGCCGCTGGTAGGTGGGACCTGACACAGGTCAAATAACACGAAATGACAAAGTGCAGCCCACAGCCTACCTGAATATGACAGTCCGCAGGCGGGGGTTGTGGGTCCCAGTTGAACAAAGATCGCCCAGCTGCGGTTTTTATGAGTTCGGAGGCGCTGCATCATCAGGCCCCATATCTAGAAAAAACACAAGGTCGGCCAAGAATGTCGCCCGGCTATCGATAAGGCGGAGCTGAATGTTCGAGATACAAACAAACGCGCGCAAAAAAAAGGGCTGGTCACGCTGGATATGGATGGAAGTCCATCATGATCTTGGGGTGCTAGTAGGTGCTCGGAGGGATGAACATGGCCGAAAGAAGCTACGTCAGAAGCGGCTGGATTGTGGACACTCTCCCCACGTTTCCTCGCTGTCAAGCTTGGGGATGTGTCCGATGTTTCTTTTACAGGTATGTGCGACGATCTTCAATTTGAATGATCTCGATGCTCGGGAACACAGGGCAAGATTGGTTCGACTACACTACCCAGTACCGCCTACTAAAGATTAGGTAAATGATCTAATAAATTTAAATTTGATTAGTCTGGTGTTGCCGCTTTAGGGCCGGCGGAGTGTAAGGGGATGGCATCTGGTCCGCTCAATATTGGGGCTAAGTCGACACTCATTATCATCACCCTCGTCTCGTCAAATCGGAGGTGGGAAGTAAAGTATTGTGGTTAGTCGGAAGCGGGAAGTGAAGAGGTCTGTTCCGTCTTTTCTTCTTCTTGTCTATCCCTTTCTGATCTTTCTCTCTTGGAGTGTTGTAGATATGGCGTACCAGTTTTCTCGGAAGGGGTGCTTCAAATGTGGAAATTGCAAGTTATCTACTTCCTGGAGTCAACGTGCGTTTTATAACAACCGTGTCGTCGTCCAGTGGGCCATATAGCTGAGAATTGCTCTTCGGAGCAACGTCTCTGCTACAATTGCCATCAACCGGGACACGAGTCCTCGGCCTGTCCTGCACCTCGTTCCATGACCACAAAGCAGTGCTATTCATGCGGTGGTGTCGGGCATATTCAGGCGGAATGCCCCAACTTGAGGATCCAGGGCGGATCTGGAAATCAAAAATGCTACGTAAGCCGATTCATCGTCACTCGGACTGATTCCTCGGATCGTCTCACTGGTGTTAGAACTGCGGCCGTTTTGGACATTTTGCACGAGTTTGCCCTGGCAGCACGGCTGGTGCTGGGTTAGGCTTTCGCGCCCCACCCCCCGGACGTGGTCTGAACACGTCAACCTTGCCGCCTGTTAAATGTTACCGTTGTGGGGGACCAAATCATATGGCGAGGTAAATTTCGTGCTGTAGGGGAAATGCATTTCGGAAACTCAATAACCATCCTACTACAGGGACTGTCTCGCAGCCCCTGGAACCACAGTTTCGGATGGAGTACTCACTGCTAACGCCAATAAAACCAAGACCTGTTATAAGTGTGGGCAAGAGGGACACGTGAGTCCTATGCTCGTTTTGATTGTACCATCCTGATTGTATCCGCCAGATCGCAAGGGATTGCAGTGACGATGCAGAGTTCACCGGGTGATAGTTACTTACTGCTATCTTTTTAAGAGAAGTGTGTCTCCGAAGATGCCGGTCAAAAGCACTGGCTGTTTTTACAACTGTTAAATTATTCAGATGATATTAGCCATGGATTAAATTTCAATTTGGGCATGTAACAACAGCCCAGGCTCTAATCAGACTTTTTTTTACTATCGTCGCGTTCAAAACGTGTCCGTACGCGGAGACGCGTTGCATGAAGAGATAGTGATCATCAACAGATGCCGGGTTTCAATATCCCAGCTGGTAAAAATGGAAATACATATCTTCTGGTTGAATCGATCATCGATCGGCACTGAGGCACCTGGATATCAACACTGAGCGGTATCGTCTGACCTTTGACCCCCATTGAACTACTGGTGTCTGTGCTGCGTACCGCTAAAGCTCATCTGACCTTGGACGTGCCAGGCACTTGTTTACAGAACGCTGCGAGGTCTCGATCCTGGTGGACCACGCTACTGCTACACTAGTGTAGAGTAGTACTCTGGATTTTGCCGACCAAATTCCCGCTTTTGCACGTGCGTGAATACCCACTACATGATGCTCCAGCCCCTCCAGCGAGGTGCCCTCGTTTCGGTGTATCGCAGTTCTTGCTACCGTCGGGCGTTCTTTTCTCTCCCAAAAATATCACCCAACAGCTCGGAGACGCAAGCGTACCACGAGCGTAAAATTCTTCCGTGTGTCATTGGTTACCCGCTGAACTTCAGGACTGGTCCTCATCCACTTTATTTATTTTTTAGTTACCGGCCGAGCGACTTGTATCAAATAGTCGCGGACGTTGAATCATACCCCAATTTCTTACCGTACTGCACTGGTTCAAGGGTGTTCAACCGCAGTGAACGTGAAGATGGAGTGATACTCATGGATGCTGAGCTCACTATCGCCTTCCTGACCTTCCGAGAAAGCTACGTGAGTTCTGTGACATGCAAACCTTGCGAATCAGTTCAGGTAGGTTGTGATGTTCACTTCCTTTGGCGTGTTCAATAACTATGTGGGTCAAAGGCAGTAGCGTCTTCGTCTACGTTATTTAAGACACTTAATTCAGTTTGGAGGTTTCAACCCGCGTCCCCAAACTCTCCGCATCCTTCCGAGGCTCCACTCAGTCGCACTGCTGGAACGACTTCCGATGACGGCCCTACGTTGGTTACTCTGGATATTGGTATGCGTTCTCGAATCCTATGCACGCTGCTGTGTCGGCCAAGGTTTTTGGTCAAGTGTCTCAACTATTGGTAAAGTCGTTCGAAGCACGGTGTTTAGCAGTTTATGGGCCTGGGTGGAGATGACGTCGTCAACGTTTCTCCTCACGAAACACACGCATCGACAGCAAGGAGCCTGATAGTGCATTTGTTGAGGTGTGGATACGCATGGCTAATATTAATGACGGGGTGAAGGGTGGAAGGGACAAGGTTATGTAGCATCTGCAGCTTCCAGTCCAGTGGGCCTCTGTGAAAGCCCGTGGAAGCACTGAAATACGGCGGGATATTCCTCAGAAGCCTGAACCTGTGCTTCGACTGCTTCCTTTCTCTATTCGTACGCAGAATAAGGCCGATACCAGGACCACCGGTGTCCCCGGAGCTTCGGAGTTTTCTCGCCGGCAGAAGGCACACGAATTGAAGCGGACATGGCCCATATGAACCAGAAGTAATTGGGGATTTCAACTTTCCCAACCACGCAGCAGTTACCAAGGGTTACGGTCATCATATGTCATCCGCAGTATGGTCATGGAAATTGTTACTTCAAGTAGACCCGCAAAATACTTATACCTAAGGTATATCGATGACGCTGCATAAATCCGGGGTCCGCTGCAAGTCGTC